>KZ808738.1:67277-86926 GCA_000696205.2 Oncopeltus fasciatus
TTCAGATATATATATATATATAGGGCCTTTCTTAAACTCCTTCTATCTACGCCATCTTGGTCTAATTCACAAGTTATTTGCTTTAAACCTTCTACTTTTTGAGACTTACTTATTTTTCTTCAAGCAACTAACATGTGAAGCAGGCCATTGACGCTGCGGATAGAAGTAATTCTGAAACAAATGAAGATTCATGTTGTAAACAATTATAATATTATAGACCGTAGAATGATCCATGAATTAATGTATTACACGAAAGGATTAATAATAGCTGTTGATGGCTGAATTGTACAAAAACCTATTTTTTTAATGACGACATATAAATCTTTATTGAGACTAGATTGGTCTCTTGTAAAACACTTTTTTTTTTTTTTAAGAAAAAATTTTCAAGATTTTGAAAATTTTCAAGAAATAAATTATATTATGAAAGCTTTACTGCCTTTAATAATCAATTATCTTATGTTTCCCGAAAATAAGGCTAAATACTTTATTAAATTTCATTATTTAAAAAAATTGACGCTCGAGTTACCATATTCGACTTTTTAAGTTACCATATTTTAACGTGACAAATGTAGGGTCGATGAAGATTTCTTGGAATATTTCGGAAGTACCGACATGAATTGCTTGATTTACTTAAATCTATCATACCTTCTATTATCCGTCCATTGGTTTCTGCAAACCATCTTCTGTTGGCGAGCGCTTTCGTACATTGTCCATCTTCTTGGCCGAATACATGTATGTACCATCTTGACCACCATTGGCAGATACCATGTATGTATACATGTATTCGGCCACGAGGATGGACAATGTCCGAAAGCGCTCGCTAACCGATGATGGTTTGCAGAAACCAATGAAGACGGATAATAGAAGGTATGATAGTTCTATATTCATTGGTAGAGATAATAACCCTTTAGGATTATTTACCTAAAGGAAATCTGTTAAGAACTATTAGGAAGGACAGGCTGACGAAGGTCTCCTGATAGCTTTAGACGTTATTGGGAATCTATAAATACTTGTCTGTACATTGGAATTGGTAGGAGTAAAGGCCATCTTCCAAGACATAAGAAGTGTTGATTAGTATAAAGAAAAAAAAGCCATTGCTTATCGGGCGCTCTGAACCAGGCCAAGAGTCAGCGAACTCGTGGACCGAAATATCTCCGGCACCACAAATGGTTCTATCTCTGTGGTGTTGCACTGTAAATAGTGATATCATCGGAGGTCGGTCTGGATCAGCTGATAGCTTATCGTCAACTGACTTTCATTAATGGCCGGGGAAAACACGTGGGAAACGATTCCTAGTACTACGGGGTACTCTTTAGCGGTGGGGTAGCCCAAAAGTGAAACGCCAAATGTGACTGCTACTTGAATAGCGTGACAGAATAACAGTTACGTCCTCGACATGTTCAAGATTACTCCCAAAATGAAGAAACCGATCTAGTTCACTTGTCCCCAGCCTCCAGACCATAGATAGTCTCGGAAGAGTCGCACCACGAAAAGTATCTGTCCAATATTTGTTGTTGGTAGTTTAACTGTTTTATCTTTTTACTATATCAAAGTTGCTTATTATCATCGTCTTCTTATATGAGAACAGATGAAAAAAAAAACATTTTTTTTTCTATATATAATAAATCTAATGAGAAAAAAGGGTGTTAATGGGGAGACTTAATTCTATAATTGTAATATCTTCGTGGGTAATTGAGTTACAAAAAAATGTTGAGAACATAATAAGTGTAAGGTGTAATTTTCTAACGCTTATGTTTTATCAAATTTTTAATAGAAACACTTCAAGGAAGAAATTTACAAATTTAACTACGATAGGTGAGCACTTTACCCCACTCCATCTTCCCGATCAATCATTAGTGGGAGTACTGTTAAATTCATTGTTATCTCCAGTTCTTATTTATATCCATCTTTAATGGAAACATGGGAAATTTACTTAGTATCCAATACTCCTGCATGACGGATTTTTTTAAAAATTATTATGACTGTAGTATTATAATTAGTAAATAATTAAGAAAAGGCTCTAAGAAAATTGTAACATTTTAGACAAATTTCTTGTTAGCATGGAACTATTTTTGAAAATTTTCTCTCATTCTTCACCTAACCTTTTTTAATTCTTTAGAGAATTTTTAATTGTAACCTACACTTTATTTTAATGTATACACATTAGATATTTATTTGACATTCTGTGCCAGAAAATATTTTAAAATAAAGGTACTGTTGTCCGAATTTCTGAAGCTTCATTACTCAAATTATAAAAGTTTAAATCTAGCTGTGGGCTAAGTATTTAGAGATTGAATAATCCTTAAAATCCTCTTTATTTTGTCTTGATTTAATATTCTGCAGTGGATAATTTGTGGGAAATTTTTTTTTTTTTTAACATTTTCATTCTATGAAAAATGTATGACACGGAAAATTATTTTTATGTTTGAACTAGGACGCTTATATCCCCCCCCCCTNCCCCCTCCATCCATTCCCTCACCTTATAAAACAGAGTAAGAACATTCTCAAAAGTTTTCATCAAACTATTAGATTAGTTTGGTATCAATTTAAATCAACGGACTGAGGTATTGATGTGAGGTTTATTTTATTTTATTTTTTTAATAATAGATGATACATATGCAAATACTGTGTGTACAATAGAATTACAAAACGAATACCCATGTGGTCTTTACTATGTTATAGTGACGTCATAAACCAAGGGCTGTTGAATTATCCGTTTCTACAGAATATCCAATTGTGTGTTTATGTCAGTTACTATTTTATCGTGTTTTGTTGAGACAAAATTCTATTTTTGTAACTTTCTTGTTATATTTTTTTTTTTTTTTTACCAAATGGCACTTATTGTGGGATATATTTGTCCGTTCAGGTTCTCCTAGATCCTGCCAGTTGTAAGATCAAATCTGACATACCCTCACGTCTAAATGCATCTCTGCTAATGTGCTGACTATATGTTTAGTTGTAAGACTCTTCTTCCTGCCAGTGTCTCTAGCCTCATCTGTCATCCACTGGATTAATTGTTGCTTGCACTTACTCCAACAGTCCAATCCGACAGTGCAATCCGAGATGCCCTTCAGCTGCATCGAATGCATCCTTGCCCCCTTGCCCTCTCTGTCAGCTTGCATTTCCGCGTACCTTCACAGACGACTTGTACGTGTTCCCGACTGTCCTTGGAGCAGGCATGCATTTGCATTACATTTCTGATTGTAGATCACCTGGAAGTAGCGGCATTGCATAAACACCGCTTGCCCGTCCTTAACTCCAACTGTTATTTATTTCCTCCTTTATTTTATGCATTTATTAGTCCTGCAGGATGCATTCGATCCTTCAACAAGTAATTTGTAGTAATTTAGAATTATACTTCATTATTTTATTAAAAGTCACATTTGAATATATTTTATTAAATTTTAATTCATTAAAAGAAAAAACATAACAAAATACCTTGGTTGCCTCCTCAGCGCCCGTCTGGTTAAATCTTATTTTTAGCTATCTGAAACAAAATATTCATTTTATAAATATTATTTTTTGTAGTATTTAATCCCACGTAAATTGTAACAATTTTTAGTGCAAGGGAACAGAATAAAAAACTAACTGTCCTGGCTGGGACAACTAGATTTTTTATTCTGTTCCCTTGCACTAAAAATTGTCAAAACCTTCATTATTATGTTAATCAGTGACTTAATTTCTATGAAATTAATTAATAATCTTGTTTTATTCAATAGTATAAAATAATTTTTTTTTAAATTTTACTTATTTTTTGTAACAAGTAATTATAGAGTAATTTATATTAAAAACTAAATTATCAATTAGTAACTTTTTCAACTAAAGCATTTAAATAATGATGTTAGTTGTGGTATGTAATCCCACGTTAAATTTTATACAAGAAATGCAAAGGACCCACATGTTGGCTCCTTCGAGTATAAGACAATATATTCGTCTTACTTGGGGGTTTAGACTCGGGGTAAAGTGCGGGGAGCTGGAGAGATTATCTAACTTGCCTCGGTGGTGTAGGGGTCAGCATACTTGCCCGGGAAGCAGTAGACCCGGGTTCGAGTCCCAGCTAAGGTAGAAGCATTTAACTTTTTTAAATAATGATTTTAGTTGTGGTATTAAACTCCACGTTAAATTTTATGCGAGAAATGCAAGAGAGCCAGAAAAAAAATCTTACTATCTTACAGGTGCAGTGGTCAGCATACTTACCCGAAAAGCAGGAGACCCGGGTTCAAGTCCCGGTTGTGCTAGTAAGATTTTTTTTCTCGCGCCCTTGCATTTCTTGTATAAAGCATTTAATGTGTTGTGAATTCACAGCGGAGCAAGAAGAGTTGTAAATCTTTAAAACTAATTTTTCGTTTGTTTTTTTTACACTATGATTTATGTTTTCTTCCTACGTGCGGTTCGTTCATGAACTAATTATGCTTCTGTCGATGGCTCATTGTTAATTCACATATAAACAAATTTGATTGATGTATGTAACCTTCCTTCTGTGGTAAGGTTTGAGAACGTTTTGGGTTATATTACACGACATAGAGCATTGATTTAACTTTTTTTGGTTATTTTCTTGCAGGAGAAATTTTATTTGCCATGTTTAATAATCTAAAATACTCTGGAAGTAAAAGATAAAAGCTTTTAACCTTGGTTACTCCTTGCCTGGAGCAGAGAGTACTACCAAAGGAAGGTTACAACCATTAGTCCAGCTATCTTCAATGATGAACCATCAAATCAAATCCGATCATATCTACAAACAGCGCGGTATTTCGAGACAGACCGTTGGAGATGCCTCAACAGAGAGTTGCTGTCTGAATCAGTGCTGACTTTATCTCTGATCTACTGATCTGTCAAATTTGTCGGAGAAAGTTCAAGGCGAGCCAATGACGTGGGGGCATTTCCTCCCCACTGTTGACCTTTAAGTAATTCGAGGATTTGTATGCAAATAGACCTGACTCTTCTGAAGGAACAGCCACACGAAGACGACATTTCTCCAACAAATCAGGAATCATTTTAGCCAATTGTATTCAAGAAAGCGAAACTCTCTCGCGTATTTGTTTTGTAACCTATTAAAATCTGCATTGCTCTTAAGGGTTAGAATACATTATTTTTTTGTTTCTGCAAATGCCTTCTAGATGGAAATTACCGATTGTTGATTAGTTTTCATTCTCCCTGATGACTTGTATTTCCTTACATCCCTATTAACATTTCTGTACTGCATTCAGTATTTTTCTTTAATGCCTGCTGTAGACTCTTTAATGTCACATCCATTTATTAAGAGAAATATAGTTCAGATTTAAGTTATTGGTTTTATTATCTGTACATTTTATGTTTAGCTCAGCGACATTTGGAATCTTTGATTCCATTTTCAGACTAGTTGCTCAACTAAGGACTTTTTCTGTTCAATTTATTTTTTAAACCCTTATTTCCTCTCGACCGATTTCAGCCATTAACGAAATCATCCATCGCTTTGCAGAAATAAGCTTAAATGCCGCATTGGGTTCCATTATTTGAAACATTTTGGTCCCTAGAGCGTTCATAGACATTTGGGTTCACATATATGTTTTCATTTTAAACTCATTGAGTCCCCACCATGTGCTCTTCTATTATATTCAAATACAAAACCTCTAAAATTTTAGTGATTTTATTTTATTTTATGTTCCTAACAACATTTATTTTGTTCGCAATATTTTTCTTTCTCTTTCTCAATATGTTTNTTTTTTTTTTTTTTTTTACAATTATCATAACATATATTTAAGAATTTTGTTGTTTGTTTTTTTGTTTTAAGTTTTATTGTAGTATTCACTATATAAATCTAATAGTATTATATTGTTGCTGTATTAAAATTGTTTATCTTTTGTTTCAATTTTAATTGTTAGTTTACTTTTTAAGTTATATGATTTATATTTCTGCTTTTAAAATGGTTTTGTATCTATATTTGTATTAAAAAAAAGGTTTTGTATGTCTGTGTATTCGAATATAACTTATTGCACATCAAGTACTATATAACGTAATGTAAACAAGCACTAAAAAACGGAAAAAATTTCAAAAAAATTGATAACAGATTTAACCCTTGATATACCCCAACAGTCAGGGCGTAATAACCATGATGTTGATCGCCCTATAACCTGATCCTAATTCTAAACTATATTTAAGAATGTAAAATGATTTAAAAAACTTTAGATATTTATCCTATCCTATTTATATAGATTTACTAGTTACTCTCATTATTCTTTATAGTTTAATCATTAAAATTTATTGTTATAACTATTTAAAATTTCATAGAATGTACGAACATTACTCCTGTTAGACTATAACACTCTCAATAACACATGCTGTGCATTCCCCTGGGGGGTATAACCCATTTATATGTATTTGTAAATTAAATTTTCATTGTTAAATAAAAACTTTTTATACTAACCATCCTAAGCTTTTTTTTTTAATTAGTTTTAAAAAGAAAAGAAAAAATGAAAATTTGTTCTGTAGAATTTCAAAATGATGATTATCGTTATAGAAATGGTTTATTTTATTTGGATGTAAAGTTTGTCTTAGTTTATCGCTAAAGTATTGACAAATTGAGTACTTCAAAACTAAGAAGGCAGTTTATTACAGCAGTGCTGACCAAAATCTTATCACTGCATAACAGGGAGCCATCATTTTGGCGGGAAAAGTGATAAGTGATAGTATATGGATCTGGATCCTCCCTCGGTATACCATAGGCTGTGGTTAATATATTTTTGATTTGAAGAGAACCGATGAAGTCGGTGGCATTTCGGAAATATCTCTACCCCTCTTACATCGGTTGTTGTTGTGATATCCACGAGCTAGCAGACTTACTGCCCCACCTTGGCAGGTCCCAGCTGTCTGTGCAGGTCGCGTTGCCCAACGGGGACCGGCCGTTTCGAAAGCCGGCCTGCCCTTGCAAGGGGAGAGACACCGCCGAACTGCCAGCTGTCGCAACTTACAGCCGCGGCCACCTTTATCTCAGCCCATCTCTTCTTTCGCCGCCATTTCTCAGCTGTGCGCGACACTTGCGAAACAAGCCGAAAAGAACTTTGCGAATTACCTTCAAATCCCTTTCAGTTAGTACAAAAAAAATGTCCATCAAGCAGGAGCTTTCCTTCAGCTCGAAAAGAATTCCTTACATCAGAAGATTTTATCATTTCTCATTAAGATGATTTAAATGAGAATAAATGACGTATTATATTTTAGTTATGACGTCACTACTTTCAACATGATATTGTGAAATCTTGCATTTTTTATAACTCACAGGTTTAGCTTCTGCGCAATGATATATGACAAATCACGAAAAAAAAAAAATATATATAATAGTCTTAAATGCTGGACTACGTCATATTGAAATAGAGAAATGGAAATTATCAGAGTTATACACTTTTTTTTTTGTCTAAAACTCTATCGCCCTCATCTAATTTAAGCCATAACTGAATTCATATTTATCAATAAAAATAATGAATGTCGAATTCGATTTTTACATTTTAAAAATAATAGTGACCGCACAACACTCAAAATTTCATTCATAAATATCTTCTTCAATATATATTTTCTTGACAAAATTATTTTAGAATATAGAATTACATTTTTGTCAAGATTACTTTATTTCATATCTGCCGATGTTTTTATAACTATTTTCATGGATATCGTCTCGTTAGTTACACTTTTTAATTTTTTGTAGCATTGGTTCACCAGCAGCATATATGCTGGAATATATTCCGTGGGGACTATTTTCAATTACTAATATATGATCAATTACACTTATGTATATGCCGATTGAAGAGGATAGTGCTCGTCATATTTAGGTGAAGATATCAGGGTGTGTTTTGTGGTAGCATTGTGTGTGTTACGTCACAGATTTATGTAAACAGCTCCCGGGGAAGAAGCATCTTTAGAGACTTTTCGAGATTATTTTTATTTTTATTTTTTCTCTCTTCCAAGGATTCTACGGCTTTAATCGCCATTCGCGTATAACCTATCCTTGGCATTTCACAGAGGTATTTTTAACTATTTGAATAAATTACTAACTAATCTGCATTGGAAATTAATGTTATTTAATTCAGTATATTTCTGGAAATATTTGTTAGTATATGATAATATCCTGTTGGTGATTTACCTCAAGAAAATCCATTTATTCTCACAAAGACTTTTGAAAATTGTTTTCAGGTCCATATACCATATGTACACACACACGCACACACATTTATCTTTTCAATTTATTTTTTAAACCCTTATTTCCTCTCGACCGATTTCAGCCATTAACGAAATCATCCATCGCTTTGCTTTTTTTCTATATATAATAAATCTAATGAGAAAAAAGGGTGTTAATGGGGAGACTTAATTCTATAATTGTAATATCTTCGTGGGTAATTGAGTTACAAAAAAATGTTGAGAACATAATAAGTGTAAGGTGTAATTTTCTAACGCTTATGTTTTATCAAATTTTTAATAGAAACACTTCAAGGAAGAAATTTACAAATTTAACTACGATAGGTGAGCACTTTACCCCACTCCATCTTCCCGATCAATCATTAGTGGGAGTACTGTTAAATTCATTGTTATCTCCAGTTCTTATTTATATCCATCTTTAATGGAAACATGGGAAATTTACTTAGTATCCAATACTCCTGCATGACGGATTTTTTTAAAAATTATTATGACTGTAGTATTATAATTAGTAAATAATTAAGAAAAGGCTCTAAGAAAATTGTAACATTTTAGACAAATTTCTTGTTAGCATGGAACTATTTTTGAAAATTTTCTCTCATTCTTCACCTAACCTTTTTTAATTCTTTAGAGAATTTTTAATTGTAACCTACACTTTATTTTAATGTATACANGAATAAAAAATAAAAAGTATATAAAAAAAGAGTATAGACTTCCTGTCTGTTAGAGCCAGCTTTTGAGAGCTAACTTTTTCCTTCTAGCCTAAAATATATGACTCAATTACGGTCATATACAATTTATGTAACACAAAATAGAAGAAGGACATTTTCAATTTCAAAATGTGAGACGGTTCGAGAACTGTAGTGAACCATCGGATCCTCGCAGCAGCCCAGGGCGAATCCTTATGAAGCCATCGTCGGTGGCCATTCGAGCGGTTCGTTCGTGAATGAGGGACCTGAGGAGAGGTATGGGAGTCTATTTGGGGCAATATTTCGCGTCGGGCTTTCCATTCTACCCCGGGCGGAAGGAGGACGCGTGCCGACACCAATACGTCAGTCTGCTTTGTGCAGGATAATTTGCACTCTGTCCTCAAATGAACCGAGAGCCGCTCTCGCAAGCGTTCCCATGAGTAAGTCACGAATGAACAACTCCTTCAGGCCGTGTAAGAACCGTTCTTTTTATTTGTACTTTCTCTTTGACGAGGTTTATTGTATGTCGTATGTTCGCTCTCCAAGACGAGCTATTTTTAAAATAATAAAACGAAATCTGACAATTGAATTCATTCTCGCACTCTTTTAAATTAGTTCGTTAACAACTGAAATCGGATTTGGGAGAGAGGAGTTTAGGGAGAAAACAAAATAAAAAACTATTTTCTAACGGAGAGTTATTTGACCGTAGATGTTATTATTAATGCTTAAAAAAAAAAAAAAATCTAATAAAATAACTATCGTTATATTCGTTAGTGTTAGTGAGATATGTGAAAAAGTAAAACACATTATAGGTACAGAATATCAATTAACTTTTATTTTCCAAAACAGTTTGACCACAAATGCTTATTGAGAAATATATTTGAGAATGTAAGTAGTACGGTTAAATGCTCAACCATTCCTGTACCTATAATGAAGATAACACGTGTAAAAGTCCCTATATAAGTTGAAATTTAATTAGGACTCAGTTTAAGACAAAATTGAAAAATTCTAATTATCTTGGTGTTATTATAAATGTTTATTGTCCATAAAATGTGTAGTATGTTTTTAGGATTTATATTCTGTTTCATTTTTATTTATTTATGAAAAACAAAAAGACAAAAAAAATATTTAAGAATGTAATTTGGAAAGTGCCCCTAAAGAGGTTATTCATTTTTTTGGCGTGGTCAAGCTCAAAGGAATATTTAGCTTGCTCAAGTCCAGTCATCCTGTGCATGCTTTTTTTCTATTCATCGTCCTTTTGACTTCTGAAGTCGTACCAGTTGTTTACTTTTGATTCTGTTTATCTTCATGAGGAAGGAGGGAAGCAAGGAGAGAGAGAGAGAGAATTATGTTGATTATAGTTATCTTCTGCTCGTACTCTTTTAATGGTAATGTATGATAATACGAAAGAGAAAAATGATGCCTTACCAAGCTGTGATATAAGGAGTATACTCTCTTATTTTCCGTTAATTTTATGAAAGAAAAACCTACCATTGGATATTTTAAAATTACCATGTTTCCATTTTTAAATATTTTTTAGTAACCACATATTTCTATCCTAATAAAATGACAGATACTAAAAAACTTCTGGAATGGGCCGAATTGGACCAGATAATCCTTTCGGCTCTTCCATGCTTGCTGCTTTGAGTACTGCCCTGTGCAATCTATTATCAAGAATGAAAGCCATCCCAATGCCATGGTTTTTGAGAATAGCGTGTAGATGGCCTTTTCCCGAATGACCCGAAGTAGTTGAACGGCAAGATTAAAAAAAAAAGGAATAATCTTTTCATGGCTCATGTGCCATCTTTTTTGTGGTGTGTCTGTTATCTATTCCTGTAAAACACCCAAACCATATGGAAGCTTGGAGAAGGTGTTGAAAAATTTAAGCGCTTTCCCCAAAGTCTCGTTTCCTATCTTAGATAAAAATATATTTTACCGGTCTGTAAGATTAATGTTAATCGTTTGCTCCTGCCTATGTCCAAGATGGAAATATAAGAAATCTGCCTCGAGTACGCAGCTCCTGCGTGATGGAAACAATATTTTTATTGTGTTTCTTTCAATGCAGGGCATTTGAGGCTTGTGGACTGACCTGGATTTCCAGGCACTGGAAATTTAAGGTACATTCCGTGGCCAGGAAAAGGATTCATTGTACTCGTAATCAGGACTTTTATAGATGGCATTTATCCTGAAACAATTTCATTAGAGAAATTCAGATCGTAGATAACTGTCTGCGAAGAAAGTAGCGTGTCGGAATGATGCTAGGAATTTGAAACGTGATCTGTGTCATCTCTATGCATTCCTCAGTCCAGGCTAGCTGTAGTTTGTATCTCTGTGATGGATTGCTCTTTGGATCTGGGTGTTTGTCTCCCCAAGGGAGATATATATCATAATAGGATGGGATCATAGATCACATATGCACTTCAAGCTGTCTCGGGGAACGTAGTAGTGGGAAATTGAAAAAAGGAAACACAGATAAAATGCTAACAAGTTCTCTGTACATTCCGTTTCTCTTTTTTGTTAAGATTTAGCAATCGATTCTTCTTCTAATCGACTTTTGGAACGCCCGCAACTTTCACTCGTTATTCTCTTTTTCATTTAGTCTCCTTTCAGGTTGGATCTAATGGTCGCGTATCTATCGTTAGATATCTTCCTACGCCAGTCTGCTTCCCATCCGCGGGGACCATTAGGGGTGATGTATCGCCTAAGCTCATGAGCTTAAGTTTGCTTCGAAAAGGGTTCATCATTGCTCCCTCAATGAGTCCTCCTTCCCATTAGGAGTTGATCTGACTTTCAAATTCGCCGGGATCCAAGCCGGTCGGCTAAGGGTATCGTGTCCTCCTTTCACAATAAGCTTCTTTTTTTTTTCTATACTGAGGAGAGGGCCTTTATCTTCCGAAACATTAGCATAATATGGGTACTTATAAAACTCCTTCAGTTATTTTTGCCCTTGGTGTTGTTACCATCTGTACTCCCATCTCACCTCTCGATGAATAGCCATTTTCATCGTTCTATCCCAAACCCCTTGAGAATCGAAATTCAGGAATTTAACCTTCATTCTATTGGTTTATGAAGATAGATTTATCCCAAACGTATGTGAAGTTACGTGTATTTCTGTTCTCAAAATATTTTTATTGGAATTTCTCAAAAACTATCCAGCCCTTACAACAAAAAAAGAACTAATCGCTAAATACAAACAAGATTAAACAATTAAATGCAAGGGAATAGAATAAAAAATCTATCTGTCCCAGGCAGGGCTCGAACCTGGATCTCCTGCTATCGGGACAAGCACGTTAGCCATTTACGCCATAGCAGGAGATCCAGGTTCGAGCCCTGGCTGGGAAAGTTAGATTTTTTATTCTATTCCCTTGCATTTAATTGTTTAAAATTTACGTATGATAAAACACCACAATAAAAATAATATTTGCAAACAAGATTATTATTCCAAGTAATTAATCTTTCCAAATTTTAGCCACAATTTAAGGATATTATTCTAAAGCTACCATGACAAGACATTTTAAAAATATCTTCAATTATTCACCAATCCTCCTAGATAACAAAAATATTATTCTTTCAACATTTTAGTATATATATTATAAAATATGATTTTCCAAAATTTTTTGTTTCCTTCTTTCGTAAATACTTTCTTTTACTTTAATTAAGGAAGTGGCATGTCTGACTCTTCTTGGACCGAAGTTTTTCTTGTATATTTAATAAATCTGTGATTATGTATGCATGTGAGGAGAAGCTCACAGTGATTGAAAGCATAATAACGGTTCCTCGAAAGGAAAGGGGTAATTTCTTCTTCTTTTTTTCGTGAACGTTTTGCCAAGTGATTTCCCCGCTTAATGAAGCTCATATAACGGGTTTCGAAAGAGCCCGTGCAAGGGGCTTCAGGATAGGATCCAAAGAGGTATCTTATGTTGCGCGGAGGCGGGAGATATTGACGTCACGGAGACCTACCCCACTGCAAGACGGGGGGGGTCTTCTTGCAACATGCAGGAAAATTCTTGGGCAACGGAGGTTTTCGTAACAACAACACACCCTCACTCCCCCGGTATATTTAACAGGCTCCCCACAGGTGCGTGGGAGTAGAGCCGTTTCGCTCTTTTTTTTTTCTTCAACTGACAAGCCTCGGGAGAAACAGGTTTCGCGTGGGACTTGCTAACTCCAATTTAAGGAGGGCCCGAATCCAAAGAACTTAAAAACATTTTGAAAAATACAATACTTCAAAAAGGAAAAAGCATTAGAAGCCTGCAGGCGAACATATAAAACATGCATGGAATCTCTGTTAGAAAGCATTATATAATTTTCTTTTGGAATCAATTCTAAGACAGAATTACTCCATTAAGTACAAATGTCAATCAGATATTTCAAAATCATCTCTTTGTGACTGCATAATGTATATAAAACCTTTATTTATACCAATCTGTTAAAAATAAATAAAAACCTTTTGTAATTTGATTACAATGAATAGAAAAGAATAATAAATGACATTAATGAAAGTCACATGAGGAGAGGAGGTGACCAGTGTCTCCACTCTCAAATTATTTACAGACTATGTCCCCAGGAGGTCACGGGGCCATCTTCCTTTGAGCCAGCCGACGGGGAGGGTTGTAGGGATTGGAGTTGGAAGACAAGATCTGTGCTAGTGGATTAAGATGGAATGGCAGTTTACTGTGGAAAAGGCTGAAGCGGGAAGAAATGAAGTCTTGTACAAAAGGGATATTAAAATCGTGGTGAAGGGAAGAATTGGATACGTAATACGGAGCGTTTGTGATTATTCGGAGAGAGCTTTGGATTGAAAGGACTGGATTCGTTGGATGTTGGAAGGCTCTGCGGCACCCCAGATTATATATATATATATATGTATAGTTCAAAGTAAAGGGGTTACTTTGATCTGCCAGCCCAGATAGGTCTTAACAATTATGTCTCCTAAATAATAAAGAATAATCCACAAATTACTGACTGTTTTCAATGTGGGCATACCAGATTCATTTAATGTTAAAGAAATGTTTCATCTTTGATATTTTCTTTTTTTTTTTAAATTGAAATAATTCTTGCCCAAGACAATATTTGAATAAGTCAAAGGCAAACCGAATTGCGTTTCTGCAGAAATTTAAAGAACTAATTCATTGCACTTTTCCAAATACCACTTTACCTATGACATAACCATGTTTTGTTGGCGCCATCTTGATTGTTCTAGACTCTGCTCTCATAATCCCGGCATGGGAGAGGTTGTTCTGCTCTTGTGAGTTCAGAATTATGGCTGCGTAATGTACCAGAACTCATTATTCCCTGACTTATCTTTCGCAATTCTCCTTTAATGACTGCTCCATTTTGTTGCGAAGACTGTGTCTCACAAAAACAGTTTATTTCTTTGCGTATTGTTTGCTTCTTAAATGACCCTCTCTCTTTTGTTAAAAATATACTGATTAACGCACCAAGGTTCTATCAATAGTAACTTAATCCATACTCTTAGGTAATTTATTTTAACTTACTAGTATTTTCATATTGTTTATCTCGATTGAAGTTCGTAGTATAAATAATAATTTATTAAACAATTAATGCGAGGGAATTGAATAAAAAAATCTTTCTGTCCTAGCCTGGACTCGAACCTGGATCTTCTGCTTTCCCGGCACGAATGCTAACCATTACACCACCTGGACGAGCTAGATAACTTATTTAGGAATGCCATTGTATTGCCATAACCTGGGATAATATTCCACAACAAAATTAATATTTATAATAATTTATTCATTCTTGATATCTGTCAAGATTATTTAACTTATCTTTATGACTAGACAGGGATTATGAACATGTTTTTTATTTATTTATTTTAAATCTCGGAAAGAAAGGATATTTGAAAGGTTATTCTATTTTTAAATAATCTTTTTTGAACCAATTACGCTCATAAAATATATTACTTCAAAAACATTTTTTTTTTTGCGTTTTAAGCATTTTTCTGATTTTTTATTAGCTATAAAAAATCCTTGTAAATTGGGACTATCTTCAAGGAGATATAAAATTTATTGTGACGAGTTGTACGGTCCATGCTACCAGGTTAGACTCTAATACCAGGGTAATTGTTACAAATCTATTATTACATTACAATGCAATTATTTCACGCTTGTTTGATAATAAATCTATTATGTATTCTCATATGCATCTTAAATACTATCAAAAATATGTGATGAATAAACTTGTTGAGCTAATTTTTTTTTTTTTTTAATTGACCTCTTTCCATGTCTTACAAAGGCATTCCTTAAGGAGTCCTATTGACATCTCAATAATATAATTTTTAAAGGACACTGATTTATGCTAGCGAGTGTTGACAATGATTGATAGGTTTTTTGTGTTAATCCTTGCGTGATTATGATATGTTTATGGAGACTTCATTATCTAGATGGTTGGTTTTTTTTATATTTTATTATATGACTTATTTAATTGTTAAGATTAAGTGGCATCAAATGACTTAATTTATGGTTTACATCCGTTTTAATGTTACAAATTCTGTTGCGTATCTCTATAGTTGAATGACCCTCTTTTTGATTCTTGGGAAATGCGCTTTGTTTGCACTTAGATTTCGTGGAGTCGAATGACGAAGTGGTTGTAATTTAGCCAAATATATTCAATATTTGGGGGCGATTGCGGGCATTCACTTGCTCAAACTAGTTCAGAACTTTTCGTAGCACAAAGTTACAAACGGACCAAAAACTAATTCCAAATTTGCTTGAAGACCGTTCCAACATTTTTAGGATCTTTCATATAAAGTTTGATGTATGATAAATGCATTTAAAATACATTGTATTTTTGTACAGTTCCTTTAAGTAGTAATTTCAATTGACTTATTGAAAAAGAAAGACAAAATGCACTATCCAAAATCATTGCTGTACACATTTTAAAAACTATTCAACACGAATTTTTTGATAATTCAAAATTTGGTCATCTATCATGAAGAATCTATGAACATGTTAAATACATGCTCTGGATATATTGTTGTTTCAAACCTGAAATAATAATGAATCAGTACTTAATACATGTAATAGTATACAATGCAATCGCAATTTAATACAATTTTTAGGGACACTTTTATTGTATGACCTCTTTTACTTCCACTATCTTTTTCTTTCTCAGAGGATTGGTTCGAGGGATAAGTTTTCGTTATAATGATGTGTTTAATTTTCCATTGAGTTTGTACAGAGAAAAATAAATATGGTAGTGATTTATCTAGTTCTCCAAAGTTTAATTAGAAAATTAAATTTAAATTTAAAAAAAAATATCTTTCTTTCATACTTCCGTATTTCAAAAGTACTTCTTTCTTTCTGTGAGAAAAAATTGTTCTTATCAAGTAAGTTGAAATTTTAGTTTAATGAAGGGCTATCCATAAATCTGAGGTTATTATGTAATAACTTATGTAAGTGATCATGTGTTGCGTAGAAGAGCAGATTTCCATATAAATTTGCCAGGACCTGCATGTGGAAGTATCCAAATAGATTCTACCTTCAGCTGGACTCAGTGGATTCTATCGCCCACGACTTTTCCTTTGTTGCGTTACGGTTTTCCCCAGAGGTTTTTCTCGTTTGTAATCGATATCAAGAAATTATCTGAGTGAGGTTATGTAAAAACTAACGGGGAAAAAAAATTAAAAATGGTATTTCGCATTTAATAGTAAATAAAATTAAGCACTATTAGGTATTGGTGAGGAAAATATTTTCATTGTTTTTTATATTGCACCAATAATCATTTATTTGATTATCCAATTTCACTACAACGAATTATTTCTTTAATTTTTAACTGGCATCTATATTGAATGTACGTCAAAAACGTAATTTTTATGCTGAATGACAAACTCTTTTCTTAATTTCTATTGTTTTAACTTTTAAATGTTCTTTTTTTAAATATTTTGTATTTTCTCCATTTTTACAAAGTATGAAAATATTTCGCCATAAGTTTTTATCTAGTTCTCGATGGTTACTTTTGTCCAAGTTCATCACATGAACTTCTTTCTCTTATCTGTTTCATTCATACAAATTCTTAATATTAAGGGTAGCCGTACAAAATTTAAGATTTAGTCTGAATTACTCGTTTGTCAATGAATTTTTTGTCTACCTAGATATCTCTTACACTAGTTTGTAAATATTAGTATACCGAAATATGTTAAGGTATTTGGTTTAGATAAAATCAAGTATATTTCTTTTTTAAGAAGAAGCCACTAAGGAAAATCCATTAGTGAACTTAGTCCTGAGCATTTGTAAGCCTACCATAACCTCCTTGGTAACGAAAGGACCTGTTCAGTGGTTCAGGATAGGATATGATCCAGTATATTCCCTGTTTAACAAGAAGCCACTAAGGATAATCCATTAGTAAACTTAGTACTGAGCATTTGGAAGCCTACCATAACCTCCTTGGTAACGAAAGGAATAGTTCAGTGGTTCTGGATAGGATATGATCCAGTATATTCCCTGTTTAAGAAGAAGCCACTAAGGAAAATCCATTAGTGAACTTATTCCTGAGCATTTGTAAGCCTACCATAACCTCCTTGGGAACGAAAGGACCTGTTCAGTGGTTCAGGATAGGATATGATCCAGTATATTCCCTGTTTAAGAAAAAGCCACTAAGGATAATCCATTAGTAAACCTAGTACTGAGCATTTGGAAGCCCACCATGACCTCCTTGCGAATGAAAGAAACAGTTCACTGGTTCAGGTTAGGATATGATCCAGTATATTCCCTGTTTAAGAAAAAGCCACTAAGGATAATCCATTAGTAAACTTAGTACTGGGCATTTGTAAGCCTACCATAACCTCCTTGGTAACGAAAGGACTTGTTCAGTGGTTCAGGACAGGATATGATCCAGTATATTCCCTGTTTAAGAAGAAGCTACTAAGGATAATCTATTAGTGAACTTAGTCCTGAGCATTTGTAAGCCTACCATAACCTCCTTGGGAACGAAAGGACCTGTTCAGTGGTTCGGACATGGCCTAGTGTATTCTCTTCTTAAGAGGATCCCCCCTTGGAAGCCGTCCTGGATAAAGGACCATGAAGGGGGGAGAGCTGATGCTGGGGCATTCCTTTATTTTCCCCCGTCTTTATTCCCCCCCTAGTGGTCTCTTTTATTTGTGGCTTACTGAAAGAGTAAAAATAAATCGGCCTTGAAGGCCTGTCTTCCCACCCAGTCTGGACGGGCCTCTACTCCCCTCTCCCCCACACAGGAGCACCCACACAGGACGAAGGACACTCACACTGTGTAATCCTGTCTCCCACTTTAGTCCATTCCCTTTGTATGCAGGCCGACGACAAACTATTTTCTTCACTTGAAAGCTCTAGGGTGAGTACTAAATACGGCGATAGATAGATAGATTTCAATCGAATAAGACATTTGAATAAATGTTTTGTGTAATTATTTCACAATTATCTAAAGGTTACGTTTCAGAAATTTCTACAATTCTATTGTGGTCCTTTCGCAAATGCCTTTGGCTTAGAGATCAGGTGTTTCTTCATTGTTTTAAAAAAAATCATATTTGGTTATTTAAACTAGTTTTTTACTTACATGATAACCAATATTGTTTGCTTTTAGGGTTAAAGTGCAACTAACCTCTTCAAAATAATTTGTTATGCTATGAATATTTAACTACTGACAAAGGAAGATTGAAACGTTGTATTACACATGTCTACTTTCTTTAAGAACGATATTCACGTTTTTCTGCCATTGATAAAATTCATAGATTTTTTCTGATATTCTGGTACCAAATATGGTTGGGTCAAATTTTTGACCGAATTTATAACTCACAAATATATCAATTTGACTGCGTTGTCTGCCGCATTTTAACCCCCACCCCCCCCAGTTTAATCGTTTCTAAATTATTATGTGGATGGCATCCTCTTGTCTCAGGTTATGGCATGTAATAATTTATCTGTTTATGTATGAAAATTTAAGAGTGCCATTTAATTTTTTATTTTGTTTTGTTGTATTTACTTGTTTCACATTTAAATCGTGTCATATTTTATGTTGTATACAAGATTATAATTAACATTCAAAAAAAAATTTTTTTTTTTTCTGGACAAAGATTGATAACTTACTGTGCACAGTTAGTTTTCTTTTTCTTTCTACGCCTCTGTAGCTTTCCTGGTGTGATTCTGGTAACACCCAGGCATCATTGGATACCATTTTTTATCTAATGACTAAAAATTTGACCAAAATTTTTAGTGTAGATTTTTCTCCTTGCCTCCCCCCCCCCCCTCTTTTAAATGATTTTAGTGTATTTTTGTGAGTATTTAGTAATTGCTTCGTACTAAATGTTCGCAAAAAAAAAATTAAGTTAATTAAAACTAACTTTGAACTGAAACTAAAACTAAAGATTGGTAAATTTACTTCAATACTAAAATAGTTCTAATCATTGATGACATAATATTTTAACGAATGTAATGACCGCCAAGAGATTTATTTTTTATCTTTATGAATTTAGTGGGATGTTGGAAAAGCTAACAATTTCCCAGCAATTTATAAATGCTTATTTGATATTTAGTTATGTAGGCTCAGAGGAGATTAATTAGACATTACTAAATATTGAGTACTTTGAACGAGATAGTATTCTTTCAAGACAGGGCTAAATATGCAGCGGAAACTAACCTACAATTTAGTTATGGGCTAATTTCCGAAACGACCATACCTATCTCCATTATTTAGCTACGCTCTGAGGAAGGTTAAAAAATAGATGTCGAAACAATGGTTTTAATTTTAACCGACAAACACCACATTTGCGTTTCATATTTTATACAAAATGCCCTTTGAATTTTTTTT
>KZ808738.1:93697-107118 GCA_000696205.2 Oncopeltus fasciatus
AAATATTTAAAAATATATTTATAATATTCAAAATTTTATGTATGTATGTGCGTCGTCTAACATTCATCATTTAAAGATGCCAGATTCAGTATTTCAGCTAGTTTCTGCAAACCGTGTTATGGATTCTTAAATTGCTGAATTCTACCAAGATTGTAGGGGGTTTTAGGGAGAGAGACCAAATTGAAAAATTGTCAACATTTGAGAGTTGTTGAACAAATATATCCAACACATTTGTAATATAAATAAATGGGTAGATATTTTAATTATATGATTGCCAGCGTTCCGACTTAACTGGTGAGTCATCACCATAGTGATAATAATGCAGTCTACGATGTGATCATAAACCTCCCTCGGAGATCTTACCATACTCGCCCTGATGATGACTTACAAGTTGAGTCGAAACGTCGGCAATAATAAAATAATTACCCAACAATTTAAGATTTTATTTTTCTCATCCTTACCGAAACCCTGACTAATTTCTCCAGCATAATACTCGTCGTCCAACCAACCACCAACACCATGTTATTCCGTAACGTTTTCAGTAAAACTCATTTTTTAAATATAGAATAAAATGTGAATTTAAGACTCATGAAAACCTTAACTCATGTAAAATGCACAACCAATTTTACAACCAATTATAATACTTTCCTTAGCTTGGGTAACGGTCTTAATGGTGCGACAGTAAAACGTCCTTCTTTTTTTTTTTTTTTTTTTTTTTTTTTTTTTTTTTTTTTTTTGTCCAAATAGCAGGGGAATTTATATTTTTAGATGAACATTTATTCTCTTTTCTTTTTTTATTTATTTTTCCTCTTGTACTATTAAGTATTAAAATAAATATTTTTCTCCTGTTATCTTGGTTTTTTGAGGGGGAAGGGGGGTAGGACTGCAAAATAATATATGATTTTGTTAAAATATTATTGTTAATGATTAATCATAGACACATCCATATTATTAAAATAATTTATTATTCCATCCATTTTTTTTTTTTTTTAACTGCTCTTCTGTTTTTACTACATTTATTTTTTTTTTTTTTCAGGTGTGTGCCGTTAAATACATCTATTATTTATACTGTAAATAAGTGAGTAATAGTTATACATTTATATATGATACATATTAATATATTTTTTTTTTAATTCTTCATTGTATTTATGTTTATCTAACGATCACTTTTTTTTTTACAAAAATATTTCATTGATCCACAAAAATAAATTTATTTTTTATTTATCTCTTCGAGAGTGGTGTCATTGGTCACCTTCTCTCCTCATATGAATGATATTGAATGTCATTTTGTTTTACTAATCATTGTGGTTATCATATTTCAAAAATTTAACAGAATGTAATAAATAAAAAAAGTTCAATATATATTATTTATCTCTTGGTAACTCAAGTATTCCAGTTATAGCTTATAATCTTCTTGGATTCTGTTCTTAACAGGCGTTATTAATAGTTGAAACTATTTTATTTACTTTTATTGTTTAAAAAATAATTATTAAATTACAAATACTACCAATAAACACTGAAGTACTTTGTATAGAAACTGAAGGACATTTGTTAAGTAATAACTAATTTTCTGATAAAGTTTATCATCGAAGCGTATTTTTGTTATATACAAATAGTGTTAAGGGAGAAATCTTTGTTCATATATTTACACTGAACATGGGGGACAGGATAGTTAGCCTTGGAGATATTCTCTTGCATCTATAATTATAACGAAGGATTTAAAAATATAATATACCCTTCTCGTCTATGTTGAGCCATAGGAGATAATGACTGAAATATCTTCCTGCCAAATTCTAGAAAAGTATTATAATAAATAATAACTTATAATATTATATTATTATAATAGTTACTAACTAGATAATTATTACGACTTGTGTGTTAAACCACCCCATCTAACATTTTCTAGAAATTTTTGCAGGCGTTGAGGAAATTTGTTAAAAGTTCTTCGTTATTTGGAGATCCAGAACTCTGGAAATTTTTTTAAAAATTTGAACAAACATTTTCCTGAGTCAAATCAGGAATATGTTTGATTCCTTTAACATTCCCTTAGGCCACTACGTCACTATAACGTGGTTAAATTTGCTTTTTTTTTTTTCCTTTTGCTTGATTGTGGATGATCCTTGGCTCTCTAGGTCCCTTGGCCACATCCTCTTGAGGCGTCGGGGAGGGTGGTCGGGATGAACGTGGGATGCCAGGGAGATGACTAGAGGATTTGGATGTCCTTGGAGGTTTGTGTGGAACTTATCAAACNGAGAAAAACCCAAAAATTCAGAGCACTTACCTTCTGGGAATGCGTGGCAGCCGTGAGTGGACGAAGAGAAGTGGACTGTATTATGAATTGGAGGCGCATAAGGCGGCACGAAATACTAAGACTTTTATAAACCGAAATGGATACTTTAAAACACTTTGTACTACTACTGGAAGCAGGTTTCTGGAAGCTGGAAGCAGAGTTCTCCAATGAGAGCTGGGAGCAGAGTGTCTCCTGTGAGAGCTGGGAGCAGAGTGTCTCCTGTGAGAGCTGGAAGCAGAGTGAGAAAGAGGCAGGGGGACACTGCATTTAGGCGATAAGGGTCGCGAGTTCAGGTGAGTCAGCCCTGTGCCGAGATTAGGGCGCTCGGGACTGATAAAGGAGGATTACGGCGCGAACATATATATATATATGAAGCATTTTGTGTATCGTCTACATTCCTGTTTATCTTGATTTCAAGGCTGCAGCCTGTGACATTTAGTGCAAAATGCCTGGGTCAGAGTGCGTTTGCAAATTATCGAAAATGTTACTCTTCTGCTATTGAGTACCGGATTCATAAATATTGGGAGTACTGACACAGTTGAGCACGACTCTACCTCCCATCACCCTGAATTGCCCTGATGAAGGGCTGAAATTCAGGCCGAAACGTTGGCTAAAATAAAAACTTTTTTTTGGTTACAAATTAGTTTTTAATTCTTGAACGAATTCCTGACAATTCTCTCTTTTTTATTGGAAGTATTGTTTTTGTATTTTTTTTTTTTTTTTTTGTTCTATGTCTGGCGTGATAAGAAAACGCGTCCTTGTTGAGAGATGCTCTTCTGTTGTCTGAATACCGGAACAAATGGTAATCGATTCATGAGTAATAGGAGTTAATCGAGACTCTAGCGGGGCTGATTACAACTAATCAAATTCGCTGGAGTGGGGCGCGAATTATTGTTGAAAATGGAAAAGCAAGAAACCACGCGTTAACAAAGTCTTTCTTCTTAGTGGAATGGCATTTTTCAATTGTAAGTGGTTTATATTCCTGTTAAAAAAAGAAAGAGATAATCCAAATTCGATTGAGCATTTTGAATACTAAATTGGCTGGCCTTTTCAAGGGCATTGATCAATCTGGACCTCTAAGATCTCCAGTAGGACACTCCATCTTCTTTCCTCCAGAAGAACATTACCCCCTGGACAAAGTTCTTCATTATCCTGGAGGTCATGGCAAAGGTAGTCTTTGCGATCTACTTGGGTTTTGTCTGTCGCCTTCGCAGAGAATCGCAGTCACTCAGTTTAAGCGAGTATTTGACAGTCACGCCAATTTTTTTCTGCATTTACCTACAGACATGTTATCCATTAAATAAATTAAGTGATAGTGCTTTTGAAAAAGACAGACAATAGCCAGAAAATAACTTTTTCTAGAATAATTTTTTAACCAATTCCAGAATAGTTCTTCTTTATTGGTTGTTTTTTAATGTTAATACTATAAATCAATGCATATTACGAACATGGGTATAGAAGTGAGTTCAAAACAGTGAGAAAGTAGCATTTATACCCATCTTTGTTGGCCTTATCCTACTTCAATTCCTACCAAGAACATGAAATTAACAGCATCATATCTCGTGCTCTTTTTTAATGATTTCCAAAATAAACATTTGCTGAGGTTGTTCTAATGACATATTTTTGAAAATTTGTATCGATATTTTCTCAGATTCTACTAACTAAACACAACAAAAATGTTTGTTTCTAAAAATCGATGTGAGTGTGACGACGTTTTCAGTTTTTCTTATGAAATTCCCAATTCGTTAATAACTAAATACTTATAAATATTAATTTAGTTGTGGTTTATTATCCCACGTAAATTTTAAACAATTAATTTCGCGGGAATAGAATAAAAATCTATCTGTCTCAGCCAGGACTCGAACCTGGATCTCCTGCTTTCCGGGCACGTATGCTACCATTTGCATGCGACGGGAGCCAGATAACTTATTAAATTCCCAACACACTAGTGTTATCTGGCTTGTCCCGGTGGTGCGAGTGGTAGCATACGTGCCCGGAAAGCAGGAGATCCAGGTTCGAGTCCTGGCTGGAACAGATAGATTTTTTATTATATGTAAATGCGGACAAAAATAAATTTTTAGTCTTAAACAATTCATGCAAGGGAATATAATAAAAAATCTATCTGTCTCAGCCAGGACTCGAACCTGGATCTCCTGCTTTCCGGGCACGTATGCTACCACTTGCATGCAACGGGAGCCAGATAACTTATTAAATTATAACACACTAGTGTTATCTGGCTTGTCCCGGTGGTGCGAGTGGTAGCATACGTGCCCGGAAAGCAGGAGATCCAGGTTCGAGTCCTGGCTGGAACAGATAGATTTTTTATTATATTCCCTTGCATGAATTGTTTAAGACTAAAAATTTATTTTTGTCCGCATTTACATAATTTCATTCCTTGCATGGAGGTGTGATTTCCACTGCAAATTGAGATGTGAATCCTCTTTGGCTCGTCCTTAATGACCTAATAGAGTCTAGTCTACTAGGAGGCTGCGATGGGTTATCTGAAAGACAGCGTGCTCACTAAAACAGGTTGTCCATATCTTGCTGGCCGGTAATTGTCATCCCCCTGTTGATTGTCCGTCTGTACATACCTTCTCCTGGGGTAGGGGGTGGGAGGTGTTCCTCGCTCCCCCCCCCCCCTCGTGTTATTACAGATCATTAACGCTCGTTCATTTCTTACTGACTTCCTAACTACAGTCTTTTCTCTATACGCCTGTCATTCATTTATTTCAGTTCGTCCTTCCTCCCGTGCCCATTCCAAAATACTTTCTTTTTTTCCTTTTGCTATCGGAAAGAGAGGAGAAAAAAAAATCAAATTAAAGAACATTTGTTTTTTTAATTATTTCTTGTCGGCCATATTTTTTCTTTGTTTTTATTCTTTCGGAAATTAGTGACACATTGTGAATTAAGACTTTGCAATAATAATTGTTACACTTATAATGGAGAGAGTTGAATTTTTAAAAACTTCCGTTTAGTTTGTCTGAAGCCATCATAATAAATTAATAATTTTTTCAGTCCCACATTGGTACATCTTAAAAATGCCGTGAAATTTTGCTTCGTCTTTTGTTCAGAACACTAGTTTACGTTAGTCTGCTGTTTTGAGAATTAATATTAAAAAAATTCAATTTAATGTTTGAACTTCTCTATCAAAATCTGAAAGATATCTTTAATATCTGAAATTTTAAAAGTTGCTGGTGGAACAATAAAGAATTGTTAATAAATTTATATACCGAGTACTTTTTGCAGATTTAACGTTGGTAAATTTATTCAACGTATCATTTAACGTATTAAAAAATCTCCAATGATTTTACCATAAAATGTGGTCTATTAAAATGTATTTGTGTGTGTATATATATATATATATTGTTAGTTTGTATGCGTTCTAGTGTCTGCAATTTTTCAAATAATGAAACCCAATTCGTGTTTTAAGCTTATTTTACTAACTGCTGACTGAAGAAATTGTACAAAATGAGATTTTATAAAATTTCTGTAATGTAAAAGTGAAGAATAAAATATACAAATTGTAAGGAATAAATTAATGAATTAAAGAACGAATATTAAAGGGCCTCATTTATTTGTTAAGTATAGAAACGAAATTCATTATTTAGGGATTTTCACTGTAAACCGTGAAATGAATTTCTTTTTGGTTGTGATCAAATAAAGGGGAGGGTGTTAAATTAAAGTAATAATTAACAATATAATACATATTTTTGAATTATGGAAAATTTTGTAGGGCGTAATATTAGAAATATCTAGAATTAAAAAGCAGTCATGGAAATGTGAACTTAGGTACAGGACGTCCTCTCTCATCTTCATGATAGCCCTGAAGATGGCTTACAATGTAAGCCGAAACGTTGGCAGATAATCCTTTATTAAAAAAATACATTTTTTTAATTTTTGTTTTTTTTTTTTTTTTTTGGATCTACCTCGACCGAACCCCAACTAAAATCATCTCAGAATCTAGAATTAAAGTTATATTCGAATATATTTGGCTGAATACTTTCCCAACTCTTCTTTTCCAGTCAGTCTAGAGCCAGGTCTTTCATTGGTCTCTTCAGCTTATATAATATATAATTCGTCATATACTCTCATTTGTATACTACATAATTCATCATTCATCATCATAATCATTTATGTACTTCATTTATACATTTAATGAAACATAAGAAATCAACTTAGTTTGCGATAACCCTTCGTGTTTTTAGGAACATGACATTTGTCAGATATAACTTTTTGACATTATTGTATTGTAAATAACACTTTACACGTCGAATTAATTCCAGTCCAAAAATGAGATGCCACGTTGACTTCGACAAAACTTCAGGGGTAAAATAACGGTGGCATTGACGATTTTGTAATTTGGTCCTTAACTAAACCCCTTCTCCCTCTCTTAGTCGTTCCCCATATTTAATAATTCATACAATTTTTTTGTAAGAGGGGGGAGAAAGAAAAAATCCCTAAAATACTCTGATAGATCTGTTTTAAATCGTGCAGACTCATGAGTGGAGGGCACAATGAAGGGGAAAAAAATTTGATGGGATCTTTTTTTTTTTTGGGGGGGGGGGGGGGGAGGGGCTTTGTCTCATTCTAAAATAATTAGTGATTATTCAAATCATGATGATAATTGTGGTGAAGTTATCCCGCATTTCATTATTTATTTGAATCGTACAGGGAGCTAGAAAAAAAAAAACTCTGCCCCGCTGGGAATCGAACCCGGGTCTCCCACTGAGGTAGTGAGATTTTTTTTCTAACTCCCTGTACGATTCAAATAAATTAGTGATTATATTATGCACATAATAACAGCCGAATAACAAACAGAATCCTCTTCGGATATTGTCTCGCCCTGGCCGGATATTTATTCTGAAATAAAGGCATAACTAGGGCCTATATTAAGTTTTTTAAAAATATACTATTAATTGTGTATTGTCAACTGTATGTAATATGTAAAATAAAATTATTGGGTATACTTTAATGTATCCTATAGGGAAACTGTTATCTATTCGTATTGTTGATAAGACTTATCTAGGCTTTCGTCTGTTGTATTTTTTTTTTTTTTTTTTTTCATTTCATTCCTTCCTAATAAAGCTACTTTTACCACCCAAAGAATAGACAGGGGGTGGGGTGCTTCCTACAGATTTTTACAAAGTAAATATTGATAAAAATCAAACAAGAATTAGTAAAAGTGCCACATAATGTTATTTTTATCTCATTTACAAGATATATATATATATANGAGAGTAAAATCAAAATGAACTATATATATAAAGTACATCAAAATATGAATAAAACAATCAAACCTAACCAAAAATAACAAAAATTAAGAAAAGTTCAATGAAAATACACTTGAAAACAATTAATTTCTTCTATCTAGCAAGTTACTGAAATTTTATGTAATATGATAGAAGTAAGAACTAATATTGTTAAAAATAAAACATTAACTTTGTTAATGATTGTTATTGAACATTTAATATATATATATATGTATGTGTGTGTCTGTGATAGTATAATTTTGTAACTTTCATGGTTCAAAATTTTAGATTTTATCTTTGTTTCATTATGGAATGATAAAAAATATATAAAATAGCAGTTGTTTTCAATTTGAGTGACATTATGCACAGCTAAGCAAGATATAATAACTATTATCTATTAGTTTTCAGTTCAAATAAGCTTAAAATTACTGATTATATTGTATGACTAATTGCAACATTTTTAGTACTTTTACTAACTTGCTGTCAGTAATTAAATTAGTTTTAACTGCTAATTATTTATAATTAGTTACAAATGCGTTCACATTGCTAATCATTGACTATTACTTAATTTTTTCACAATGTAATCTCCTAACTGGTAGTTATAAAAGAAAAAATGTTGAAATTAAGTTTAATTTTATCCAGCAAAGGTATTAGGAGAAAATCATACTGAAATAGACTTCAATTCTTTCAAAGTAGATCCGTAAAGTTAGAATTTTAAAGCGGTTTCTTCGGGTTAATCGAGATAGTAGACTCTATTAAGGCTTTTGAAAAATTTCCGGTATTCTATTGTATGTTGTTGTCTTGTTGTATGATTCTGTTGATTAGCTCGTTCTTATGGTTGTAACTTAATGTAGGCTTTATGAAGTATTATATTGATTTAGGACTTTGTGATTGAGGACTCTTGTCGTTTCTTGGTTGATGCATCAGAGCTGTACGTGTGGTTCTTGGTGAATGGCGGTTCGTGCCTTCTGCAGACTACGTTTCGCCACGAACATGAACATGGTTGAGGGGATCATCATGGGAATCATGGGCGCCCGGCAATGTGTAAATAGACGACTTGTCTTGGGGTTGTCGTTGCAGATGTAGAGGGGCCCCTGGCTCTAGACAGCTGGCTGGTAGGCCCGGCAACACCGCCTACGGGGGGTGGCGGGTAGGATCCGGCAACGCCGCGACCCGGGAGCGAGACAACCATCTCTCTCTCTCTCTCGCTCCGGCTGCTCGCGGCGTTGCCGGATCCCCCACACAGGCTCTCCCTCACCTTGGGGTGTTCCCCCCCTTCTCCTGAAGAGTTTTATTTGGGCGCATTCTTGACGCTTCCTCTTCAAATTTAGTAGTGAGAGGGGTGGGGGGCTCTCCCCGAATAGATGTAGATCATACTTGGGGTACAAACCCTTACAAAGCTATGACAAGTATTCCTTCCAGAGCCGAATCCACACTTGAGGAGAACTAGACATCTTGCCTGTGTCACAAGTTCCTTTAAATTTCCCGTGAAAGTACAATTAAGTCAGGCATCGTGTCTCTTCTAAACTAAGCACTAACAACCAGCATTCATTCATTTTTCGCTCCTTATAGAATCCAGTACACAATTAATCTGAATTTCATTAAATAAAAAAAAAATTAATATTGTATTTTATTCGTATTAGAAGTTCAATAACCTTGTAAATCAATGATTGATTTGAGTTTTGTGACTGTGGGTCTATCTATAGGGGAAAATATGAAACATAATAAATGAATTATTAAGATAATCAAGTTTGTATGGAAAATTATAGTGTAAAACCATGAATTCTCTTATCTTTATAAGCTGCTGTTCGCAAAACATCAACATGGGAAGAGAAAACCTTTAAGATTTAGATGGAGAGTTTTTTTGACCGTATTAGTTTAGTAAATTTGTATTTATTTTAATCTACCTTGACCGAACCCCAACTAAAATCATCTTTAAGCTTTAGGTGCAACCATATGTATTTTGCCGATATTTATATGTAAGCAATATATTATTTTAATATAAATTAGTTTTTAAAAATAAATAAGTAAAAATGTTCTTCATTGTATGTAGGTTTTTTTATAGCTCCCTTTACGATTCAAATGTATAAAATGAAATGCGGAAATTACTTTACCAGAATTGTCATCATGATTTGAATATCTAAATATTGTTTTGATTGTATTTCTTAAGATTTATAGCTTTCTACTGGTAATTTCCAATATATTCTCCGGGATTTGTAAGCTAAATAAGCCAGTGTAATCATTTTAAGTGAGAGAGAGAGAGAGAAATTTGCTGATTGTTTAATTGTAAACATAAGATAATTGAGTTAATAAACTGTAGCTGTGACGTCATAGTTGCTAATAATTGTAATCTGCCCTTCATTACTCGCTGGCTAATTGACTGCAAATCGAAGGTTTTCCATCGATTGTACTAATTGAATTCACCCACCAGTCTCAGTGTATTATAAACTCGATTCCATAGCTTACCGGCACATTGTGAAAACTGTCTGCAAAGAAAGTCTAAAAGCATTACTGGTCGGGGTGTGATGGACAATTAGTTGACGGGGAACTTGCTCTGTGACGTCATAGCTGCAGCAAATTAACTAG
This sequence comes from Oncopeltus fasciatus, assembly GCA_000696205.2. Lineage (NCBI taxonomy): Eukaryota > Metazoa > Arthropoda > Insecta > Hemiptera > Lygaeidae > Oncopeltus > Oncopeltus fasciatus. Next base: position 103,823 of record KZ808738.1, read on the forward strand.
CTGCATGTTATCTTCACTTCAAAGTCTCTAGCTATTTGATGCTAGTTATCTGTGTGTTATCACTGTTGCGCTAACTAGACTTGCCCTTTCCCCCTCCCCAGATGAATGGTTCATTATGGAGTATTTACTAAAGAAGTGTAAAACAGTCTTGACTGTACTTACTGAGGTATAGAACTATTGGCTAGTGAACTAGACGTATAGATGGACTAGAGTTGCACAGATGGACTAGCTTAATGTAATTCACCCTTCAAACGCTCAAGATAACTAATTCAAGTTTTATATGTCCCCCCTGTTGGTCTTGTATAACTAGACCCATATCTAACTTCTCTAAATAACCATCACAGATACTTGAAAAATTGTGTACAACCTCCCTTACTGAAATTATTAGTTTGTGACGTCATAATTTCTAACAACTACATCTAAATAATCAACTGAATGACTCCTCATGATTTAAAAAAAAAGAAATCGCCTTCATCAATGTCTATAGACCTGACTAGTGTTGCCGAAGTTACTTTTAGTGAAACCCGTCTCATATCTAACCTATTTCATTTCCCTTACTGAACGTGAAGAAATTCCTCAAATATTGTTATGAATTGTATCAGGCTGACAAGATTGAAGGAAAGGAATTTATGAAAATTAAAAAAAAAAAAAAAAAAAAACGGTCCTATTCAAATTTAATTCTCTTTTTTTATTTAATTGTTTTAAATAATAAATAAAACTTTTTTAATCAAATCTCATTTGCTGGTGAATTCTCTTGTCATGCAATGATGATGGTTGATAACAATCTTCACCTGAAGTGCGAAATTAAGCAGATAAATAAAATAAAGGTCATTCATAAGATAAATAAATGTCTTCATTTATCAGGTAAATTTTCGTTCTTTGTTTGTTTTGATGACTTTATTGTCCTTTAGACCCTGTTTTATTTCCGTGGCTTACATTGGATGTCAAGAGATTGCTTTGCGCCCAATAATGTTTGCTTCAAATTTTCCACCGGTGGATTTTAAGGTGATCGGAGAGTAAAATCAAAATGAACTGATATTTCTCTAATGGTAAAAGGGCTGGTTCATATATTGAGTGTAGATTTTAAAAACAATTTTATTTAGTTATGATTCCAATTCATAAAATTGATTTACTGAAGAAGATACAATATTCCTTATATTGAGATAAAATACATTTTATAAGACTATAGCATATATTTCCTTTTTTTTTTTACTGTGTATTATCCTTCTGTTGCATAAGTGTTATTTTCTACAGGTTTCTTATCGGATATTTCGTTGTGTGCACAATATTTACCAGCGTTTTTTCTTAGTCACTTACTCCTCAATTCCAACTTTTTACTTAGAATCTTAAATTTAAGCAATGTTTTCTTCTTTAACCTCTTTTTCCTGCATTTATTCTGTATTTTACATTTCTTGTGTGTTGTATTCCGTTTTAAGTTCATCATCTTATCTAGATCCCGAGTTAAAATGAGAATCTTATCTTTTTATGTGTATTAAAACACTTCCTCGTCGATTTTATCGTTTCCTGAAAGTCAATATTTTCTTTTAGTTAACAGAACAACTCAAAACTAAATTCATCTCAGCATTAAAACAGTAGCTTTTGACTCTGAGATATGACCATAAACCTCCCTCAGAGATCTCGACATACATCTCTATCGCTCTGATGATGACTTACAAGTTAAGTCGAAACGTCGGCAATAATACTATAACTATCTAACAATTTTGTGGTGTTTTATTAAAACAGTATATTTTGCTTATTATCTGTAGAAGTAGCATTCCTTAATCAGCATCCTTCCCAGCACATTTTTGCCAATGAAGTAATTTTTTCTTTCTGATTGTTTGAATTCCGGGATGTCATTTCCTTTAAAATACTACGTTAACAATAGTTTTAATATATTTTAGACAGCACAACTTCTCCTGACATTTCGATTAATATTTTTCCCAATGAGCTTTATTTTTGTATTATTAAATTTATCAAGAAAATCTATTTTACAAGGGATATTTTTAATATAATGTGGTTTTCATGTTTGGAACATATGGAATCATATTATGTTTCAATAGGAAAAACTAGCTATTTCTAGAGCATTTTTATGTATTTAGTTATATCAAAATAGTCAGTAAAATAAGTGTTATTGATATATTCATGAATAAAAATTTATAAATCGATAAAATTAATAATATTTTAAGTTTTATTTCCTAATTTGAGTATGTATACTGGATTTTGAGTATTTTAGTAGTAAGGATGTTTTGGAGTTCGGTCCAGGTAGCCAAATTCTCTACTAATAATCTCCGCGATCAAAAATTCTCCATTTGAACTTAAATCACAACCTGGAGTGTTCCTACAATATTCCAGCCCTTCACATGGACATCTCACCTGACTCCAGGCCAGCACCATTGCCTCCCAGTTCTCCTCTGCAGTCACACCACCACCACAAAACTCCACCAACTCACATCACACCATTGCAAACATACTCAGTGTATACCACTAGCCAGAATGACCTTGAACGAACCCCAACAAATTCTGTACTAATAATCTCTACGGTCAAAACTGACTATGTGAACTTAACAACCTGGAGTTCAAATAGTCAGTAGTTCCTACAAAGTTCCAGCCCTTCACATAGACATCTCACCAGACTCCAGGCCAGCACCATTGCTTCCTAGATCTTCTCTGCCGTCACACCACCACCACAAAACTCCACCAACTCACATCACACCATTGCAAACAAACACAGTGTATACCACTAGCCAGAATGACCTTGAACGAACCCCAACAAATTCTGTACTAATAATCTCTACGGTCAGAACTGTCTATTTGAACTTCACAACCTGGAGTGTTCCTACAATGTTCAGCTCTTCACATAGACCTCTCACCAGACTCCAGGCTCGCACCATTGCTTCCCAGATCTCCTCTGCAGTCTCATCAACATCACAAAACTCCACCAACTCTCATCACACCATTGCAAACATACGCAGTGTATATCACTAGCCAGAATGACACCCAACCTTAAACCCCAATAAATTCTGTAATAAAATAACTAATAATCTCCACGATCGAGAACTATCCCAGCACACAACAAACTGCGGAGTATAAAAAACACCACAAAAGAATGGAACACCTCCATCCGTGGGAATAGAAGAGAAGAGGTAATACTGACCCGTATGCGGATAGGTCACACGAACCTTACTCATATACACCTAATTAACAAAGATCTGCCACCTAAGTGTAATACCTGCCAAGTTCACCTAACAATCCAGCACATCATAGAGGTTTGCCCAGTTTATCAGAATTACTTCACT
>KZ808738.1:122789-158445 GCA_000696205.2 Oncopeltus fasciatus
CATAGAATCACTTTTATAACAGAATATAAATTTTCTCATACAATATACAAAACAAATTGATCACAAATGTATGAAACTAAAACGCATTAAATAATTACACATATAATATAGGTTATAATGCTGGAGGTTATATCAGAGGTGGTCATAAGAGGTTTTGAATCATTGTCTAAGGTTGTGTGAAATCATGTAACAGAGAAATTATGGTATATGGAATGGAGAAGGCTGCTTAAGTGGGAACCATGAGTATATTTTAAATTTGATTATTCTTATTTAATTAGTATATCTTATTATTACTATTGTAATATAAAATTAACGTAAAAAATTGGTAAATAACAAAAGGAGAGTTTGTTGACCATAGATATTATTCTAAGATGATTTGAGTTGGGGTTCGGTCAAGGTAGATCCAAAAAACACAAATTTAAAAAATGTATTTTTTAATAAAGGATTATCTGCCAACGTTTTGGCTTACATTGTAAGCCATCTTCAGGGCTATCATGAAGATGACAGAGGACGTCCTGTTCCTAAGTTCACATGATTGGTAAATAACTTCCATTATTAAACTAAAAATGTATAGGAGAGGGATTTATGTATTTCATTGTTGTCATATTTATGTATTTGGTATCAATTTGTTTTATTTTGCATTAATGTTTCCAATAGGGATGTTACTGTTTATTCTTTTTCCCCATGGTGGCGCAAGTGAAGATGTTGATGGTTGGATTTGGAGCCGAATGTCTCTTGGACTGTGTACGGTCGGCCTAAATCTATTTCGTGTCCTGTTTACATAATGTACCCCCTTTTGGGGCCCCCACCCCGTCCGCCTTGTTACCCTCCCGTTACCCTGTGTGTTTGGTGCCCGGCGTTCCCTACCCCAGCTCACGCACTTCCAGGACATGGGTGGAAGACATGACGCCTCATCAGCAGTTACTCCTTCCCGTTAGACGCACCGTCCGGGGGACAACTCATTCCTGACAAGAGCTGTGTGTGTGTGGGGGGGGGGAGATGTGTACGTGGCTCCGCATAAGTGTTGCACGCAAACTATACTAACCGTAATTGGATTTAAAAGAAAAAAAAAGGTTTTACTTCTCATTAACACTGATTCCTTTTACAAAATAAATGCGAGGGAATTGAATAAAAAATCTATCTGTCTCAGCCGGGACTCGAACCTTGATCTCCTGCTATCCGGGCCGGTGCATTTTCCATTTATGCTACCGAGACTAGCCAGATAACTTATTAAATTCTCCTCACTCCTACCGGGAGTCTAAACTTTGGAGTAAGACGAATACATCTTCTTATGCTCGAAGGAGCTGACATTGTCATGCAATTTATTAGACTCTCGTTATTTATTTTTTTTATAAATATTGTTTTGGTTGTGGTATTTAATCCCACATAAATTTTAAACAATAAATGCAAGGGAATGGAATATATGAATTTATGTGGGATTAAATTCCACAAGTAAAACAATATTTATGATTCCTTTTACATGATTCCGGAGGTTCTCGTTCATTTTTACAATGAACATAGTTCTGTAAATGCGTATACTAAGCTCATTTTCTAGGCTTTATCAATACAGCCTAAAAAATAAGTTTTAAAAGTAGACATCAATAAGTGACAATGGTTTCACAAGGCTGAAAATGTATGTCACCATATGCTGAATCCAGACTGGTAGCCTCCATCCTAGTTAGGTACATTGATAAATATATATAATATGTGTGTGTGTGTGTGTGTGTGTGTTATGCGTAGATTTAAAAAAAAAAAAGTTTTCCGATAATTGAACACTCCATTCTTCTTTATTTATTATAACTCAGCGCTTTAAAAGATCCTAGGGAACTCCCTATAAACCATAAAGAGGCTTATCCGAAATATGGAGTCTTTGTCTGACCCCCTCTCTGTGTGATTCCATGTGTCAGAAAATGAGATCTTTCGTCTTGAAAGCGCTCAATTGTAATTATTAAAGATAATTATGCGAGGGTTAGAGTGCTAAATTATGAAAATGAAAAAATAAAAACCTCTTTAGTTATTTAAACTTCGCCCGAGTTCAACAAAAAAAAATTTTTTTTTCTAATTTTTATACATTTCTATCTCTTAGGAACGTAAAAGCAGTCATTCAACCGAATTCTAAGCAATCATGGCTCTGGGCAAGCTTTTATTTCTTGTCCTGTGTAAGACTCAAACTCACTGCGCCAGGAGTGATATACCCGAACGGATCATATTTGTGATTGGTTCATGATAATAAACAGATAATTCTACTTGATAAAAGCTATCGTATGATATGAGGTATCTCTTTATGTGATACTGAAGAAGATGTGATCATTGAGCACTTTCATGTTTATTAACAATGAAGAACTTTACAGAATTACTGTTCACAAAATTGTGTGTATACATTTGTATGTGTATATATTTTTATTTTATTGAGTTATTTTTTATTATTTTAAAGCTCGTTAAATAATTAAGATATTATTGATTGTTAAGAAAAAAAGATCACTGGGGATTTAGTTCATCTGCTTTATAGACATCCATCTTGAATCCGCCAAAATGTAATTGTTAGGATAATAACTATAGTTGTGGTATTTAAATTTTATACAAATATCTAATTTCGTTGGATTTTATACAAATGCATGGGAGTTAGAATAAAAGCAGGAGAGCCCGGGTACATGTCCTGGCTGAGATAGTAAGATTTTATTTATTCTAAATAACTTATATTTCTTGTATAAAATTTAACGTGGGATTAAATACCACAACTATTGTCATTATTTAAAAAAAATAAATAAATATGAAAAAAACAACAAAAAAACAGTCTAACAAATATCCGACAATGTTAGCTCCCTCGAGCATAAGACGATATATTCGTCTTTCTTGGAGGTTTAGACTCGGAGTAAAGTGCGAGGAGTTGGAGAGATTATCTAGCTAGCCTCAGTTGTGTAGTAGTCAGCATTACTACCTGGAAAGCAAGAGTTCCGGGTTCGAGTCCCGGCTGAGGTAGTAAAATCCATTTAAATCTAACTCCCTTGTTCAAAAGGAGAGTTTTTTTTTACCGTAGACGATTTAAAAGGTAAACCTTTTACCTTGACCGAACCCCAACTAAAATCATCTAAGACTACCTCCCTTGTATTTCTTGTATGCGATTGTTACGTGTTCTGAAGTTATCAGGGTAGCAGTGGCTTAAAATTTTTTGTTCCTATATCTAAAGTTTTCTCAAAACATTAAATAACTCAATTTGGAAATTTTTTTATTATTTTTTTTTAAATACAAACAATTATGTTAGACTATTGTTTATATAAGCGATATTGACTTGAGATTTGATTTATGCAGTTTTAGACCCCTTTCCCTGCCTGCACAGTTATGCAGCTGGGCCTATTTTGCAAGCGGCTAATAGATGGTAGTGTGTGCTGCTTGGGGTGCACCAACGTTACACATGCCACTGTACATGTGGGCGGCGCACTTGCATAAGAACCGTTGCCTGCACTTAGTATGCAGTTGGTGTGCAGGGCGATAGGGGAGGGGGGTACGACAACCGCCTAGACCCCTCTCACCCCGGAGCGATTTCTGAAAGGTCTCTCGACTAGAAGTGCATCCAGTCTCCTTGCACAATCTCCCCCCCCCCCAGCCAGTCTGGGCGTGCAGTAGTGGGGCCTTGGGAACCTAACGGCATTCTGACTAACGGGATATGTCTGCAACAGACTCCTAATGCACTCTGAAGAGAGAGACTCTGAGCAATCCCGCTCAAAATATTCACTTTCTTCCCCTCAAATGTGAATCTATCATAGAAAGGAGTGCATTCGACACTCAGGAGCTGCAATACTAAGCGAATTGCTTATCGATGCATTTGATGATTTTTTTTTTTTTTTTTTTCGATAATTCCAATGAAAATTACATCCCACACAAACACACACACACACAATCATCAATAAATAAATATTACGCCAGACGCAGGGAGAAAATAATTTTACTCGCACTTAACATTTCGGCTAATAACTCACTCGCCTAACTTTCGTTTAGTAGATAATTTAACATTTATCATACCTTCTATTAACCGTCTTCATTGGTTTCAGCAAACCATCCTCTGTTGGCGAGCGCTTTCGGACATTGTCCATCTTCTTCGCCGAATACATGTGTTCACTGTCACTGTCTGTATTCAACTCCTATAGTTCTATATACATTGGTAGTGAAAATAATCTTTTAGATAATTTAATATTAATTTTTACGAGGAGATGTTAATCAGGAATTCGTTCTTGGGAACTGGAGAATCAAAAAACTGATTAGTAACCTAATAATGTTTTTTACTTGGAGTTAAATTTATTGACCTCGAGTTTTATGAAGAGAGGATTATCAGGAAACCGGTCTTTGGTAGTTGAAGAATTAAAAACTAATTTGTAACCAAAAAAGTTTTTATTTTAGCCAACGTTTCGCCCTGGATTGCAGTTCTTCAACAGAGCAAATAGGGTGATGGGGAGGGGGGAGAGAGGCAGTGTCTTTTGAAATTAAATTTGGTGACCTCGAGTTTTGTGAAGAGAGGATTATCAGGAAACCGGTCTTTGGTAGTTGAAGAATTATGAATTACCCAACTCTTTCGTCGTGGATTTTTGTTGTTGTTGTTATTAACTGTGTGTTTACTTAATTTGTTGTCTGTCTAATCTTATTATTTCTGAGATTAGTGAATCAGCATGATTTAATTGAACACATTGAATCCTCGTGTCACTTCCTCGCAAAAAGCACACATTGAACAACGTTTCCAGTCTCATCAAATAGCTTGCATTTACTTTGTTTGAATTATTTCAGCTGTTGATACGTCATACCTGCGCCATTTTATACTTACCTACATTCAATTTTCGAGGTTATTGTACGAATTAAATCAATGTTTATGTATTACTGTATGAAATTACTGTATGTTTCCTGGTTTGAAATATATAAATTTGGTTGTTAATTGCTGTCTCCCCATCACCCTATTTAGTATGTTACACTTAGAATATCATTAATAATTTTTTTTTCTTTCCAATATATTCAGTATCCGTTTTATATAGCCGATTACACAGGGTTTCATATTTTCATTCATTTTTCTTTGTTTTATTATCATATATAGACATGTTTCTAAATTATTTAGTATGCTTCTCTTTATATTCAGTCCTGATGAAGGCCTGAAATTCAGTTGGCCAAATACAAATATTTTTGGTTACACATTATTTTTTAATTCTTCAATTACCATGACCGAATTCCCGACAATCCTCTCTTCATAAAACACTACCAGAAAAAAAAAAAAAAAAAAAAAAAAACCTATTATAGGACCCGAAGCAATTGTACAAATAATAAAACTTTAAAAGAATTTCAAATATTTATCAACCCTTCCGAGTTCATCTCAAGAATGATTGTTATTTTTAAACAATTAATGAGAGAATAAAAAATCTATCTGTACCAGCCTGGGCACGAACCTGGATCTCCTGCTTTCCGGGCCGGTATGCTGGGACAGATTTCTTTATTCTATCCCTCGCTTTAATCGTTTATAATTTACATGGGAAAATATACCACAAAGAAATTAATATTTATTGCTATTTTTTGTGTGATATAAATTTGTCTTTTAGTGATCTATCGCTTAAAGTAATCAGTTTTTATTATAATTAAAACGCTATGTATGTAATTTTATTTTTATAATAACTTATATATTATCTCTGAATCAGGAATACGTATTTACCAGGAGAGAAGAAGAAAAACTTTTTTCCTTGTCAAAGATGCTTATTATCTTCATATTTTCATTATGATTTCATGCCTTCAATTTCTTTATTTTTCGACGGTAAATNATCTTATAATTTTATAAATTCACTTGCATTATCATCCCTTTGACCTGAAAAAATAACTGGTTTTATGTCTAAAGTTTGAAGATAGTTTATTCCAAAAGTGTTATATTTTTTTAACTAGTCTGCAACATTTTTGAAAGAAGTTTGACATTATTAATTTTAATTTTTTTTTCCTGTTACGACATACATAAATAAGTTAAATTGTTTTTAAATGAATTACCTCTCAGAAAGTGATATGACCAGTGTTCCTCTTTTGAATATCTTTTTCATACTATCACCAAATCCTCATGTCTGAATCTCCTGATTAGTCAGACTTGTCTTAGAAGTGTTTCTTCCTTAACCTGAGCTGTACAAATACCTCTTGCTTCTTAAGTCTTTTACTTCGGTGTTTACTCTTCCTTCCTATAGGCCCTCAGCTAATAGTTTAATCTCTTAAATATCTCACTTTATTTCTGGTAGGCCTGTCATCTCTTAAATACAGATAAGAGGATTACCTGTCAAACTTCGACATTCACTTGTCAAGCAGTCTGATTCTGATTTATTTATTTTTATTTTATTTTATATTTTGTTTTGTTTTCCCCCAAGCTAACTGTATTAAGTCAATATTTTGAAGGGATTCAATTAATTCCATGTAATATTCATGAACGTATAGTGTATACTAATATTTTTTTTCTTTTTTTTTCCAGGTATGCTGAGTTTGAAGAATAATTAATACTCCATTACAGTAATATTTTTTCATTTATAATTTTAATTTTTAAAACTTGCATGCTAATTTCTGTGTGCTGTGTTTTGACATTAATGCAAATTCTTTTATCATTCCATCCACGATCAGTTAATTGGTCTCAATTTTTTTTTTTTTTTTTTCCAAATTTGAGACTCTTTTAGTTCGGTCTAAAATTTATTCTGTTTCAGTTATTTTAGAATGCTTATCTTTTGTTGAATCAAAATAAGTCATCAAGATATTTTGTTAATATACCATTATTTCTGATGATAGAAAGAAATATATAGGTATACAGAAATGTATAGATTGTTTATCTAATTTGTTTCGGGTTTCTTTTAAAATCGGTTTTCAATTACTGTAATTATAATAATCATAATAATGACAACAGTATAACAATTGTTTAAAAATTCAGAACAAGAAATAGTAGACATATTACTATTTTATTTACAAGAAATTAAAAAATATCGTGTTGATAATTTAATGTAAGATTACATACTACAATTAATTTATTATTTAAAAAAAATTACCATTTTATATAGATAGAAAATTATTAGGAAATGTTGACGATATAACTTTATTTATTTGGACTACATTTTGCCCAAACCCCATTTTACCTTTTAAATTGTTATTTTTAATTTTGATTCAAATGATACTGTTCAATAGGTAAATAGAATTTATGTTTATTTAATACACTTGTGTAAACAATTCGCCATATTCAATGACACTATGTGAACATCATGTGAAAATAATATTTTGTATTGTGGACATTTCTACTACCCCTTGTGATAATGGTCTACATTTTTATAGGTTTGACATTAAATTTATAAATATATAAAATAAAACTCTAGCGGCTGCGATATATAATAATAAATAGCAGGTAGGATACACAAAAAGAAGAGAGACCCAGACTTGCGGAAAGGTCTCCCTTTACTCCTCACTGACGAAGGGCGAGAAATCCCCGAAAATTTTACTATTTGTGATTTTTTTTCTTTTTGTGTGTGCACTGCACTCTGTGTGTATATATGTATATATAAAACAGTATCATTTGAAACAAAATTAAAAATAACAATTTAAAAGGTAATATGGGCAAAATGTAGTCCAAATATCTAGAGTTATATCGTTAATATTTCCTTATAATTTACCGTTTCTTCTTCCGGGTTGGACCGAGTCAAATTGTTCTTATTTGCCGAGCTTTCGCACATCATGTGATGGCTTCTTCAGGGCTGAAAAGAGAATGAGAGTTGTGTATGTAAGGAACATATTTCCTTATAATTGTCTATCTATACAAAATAGTTATTTTTTTTCAAATAATGATTTAATTGTATAAATAATTATTAAGTTTTTTTTAAAGATTTTATTTTTGTTCATAAAATAATAAACAGTGGAAGATTTTACATAAATTGTTTTATTTCAAGCTTTAAAATACAAATTTTGACAAAATCCTCTTTATTGGAAGTCCTATTCCTATAAGGGTTGTTTATAGAAGCGGTTCAATGAGCCTTCTATGCCCTGGACAAACTAGCCCTTGACATCCCTAAGTATCCATAGCCATCTATCAGTGTTGGACATTTCAGACAGAATGGTTTCAGGGGGCACTGAAATGATTCCCCCCCCCCCCCCCACCATTGGAGTACAACAATAAACAAAGCAAACATTCTCAGCTGGTATTAGCAACAATTGTTCCGATGATGTATTATCCCTTGAGATAACTCATTCCAACGGGTTCTCGTTCTGTATCCATTCTTTTCTAGATTGCCAATTGTTTATATGATAGTACGCCTATAGGCCACCCTTGAATTTACCTATGGTCACGTACCGTTTTTCCAAGGATTTTTTTTTGTGAGTCCATTTGATATTCGATGCAAAAAAAAAAATTTTTTTATAAACTTTTGTTGCGTTGTTTTTAGCGGGATGTGTAGTCTTAAATTACATGGAGGCCGTATGAAATAAGATCCCTTTTTTTTCTCTTGAAACCTTAGAATCCTGATTTTAAAGTTGGTCAGATTCAGAAGTAATTCATTGTAATGTTTATTAACATTGTGATAAATAAACTTTGCTCTTTATAATCTTATGGATATATAGTTTGTTTAGTTACTTAGACCTAAAAAATAAGAGAAAAATGTTTTAAAAATGTATAAGGATTAATTTTAACAAGGTTAATTGGTTAAAACAATAAATAAATAAACAAAAAATATATAGACTTGTGTTATTTTTTAAATAGATCTAGCAAATTATTGTATCTTAAAATACTCGTAACATTTTTTTTTTTAATATTAAGAATGAAAAGTTTCTTAAACGAATAAGTTTTCGATTATCTATATTTGGTTTTAAAGGATGAATATATGTATAGACACACTCACACCACTCCACACACACACACATACCAATTGTTAGGTGTATCGCAAGGTTGCTAAGTATATAATTATCCCCTGTTTGTTTTTTATAAATATAAATAAAAATATTGAATGCACAAAAATAGAATACTTTACATGAAGAATAAATTGATTGCTCTAAGATGATTTTAGTTGGGTTTCGGTCGAGGTAGATCCAAAAAACACAAATTAAAAAAATGTATTTTTTTTTATTTATGAAGGATTATCTGCCAACGTTTCGGCTTACATTGTAAGCCATCTTCAGGGCTATCATGAAGATGAGAGAGGACGTCCTGTCCCTAAGTTCACATTTCCATGACTTATTTTATATAGGAATGTCATTGTCCTGTCATAAATGGTGTGTGTGTGTGTGTGAAGGATTGTTGTTAACTATTAAAATGTAATGAGGAAAATGGACTAATTCTAGATAAATGTGTAACCAACCAGTCTGTAGATGTACTGATAAACTTTGTTGGAAATGAAAGTTGTGATAGAAAAAACATTTTTTTTAGTCTATAATGATGTATCGGAAAAGAATCCTTATGTTAAGTTATTGTAGGAAATTAATGGAATTCCTGATCAATATTTTGTATATGATATGTAGGAAATGAATGGATTCTAAGTCAGTTCTACTGAACATGTTTAGAAAACGTTGGGGAAGACATGGATTTAAGAGGAAATTTCAACCATGAAGATGCCAGATTTATTAGAAATATCGGACGCTAAAACCTATAATCAAATAAATAAACAATACATAAATACAATAGTGATCAGATGATGTTTACGCTATTATCCTTGGTACCTGGATGATCGTGGAAGTGAAGGCTGCTTCGTCTCCTTCCTGGGAGAAGGTTTTGAAGGATTCTCTGTAGAAAGTTTTTGCAGCCAAGATGACTCCTAGGATTTCTTAGAACCTCCGTGTATGGTGCGGAGATAACCTTTTGTAACCTCCACTTGATGATCAGTGACATTTCTCCGAGTTGCGATGACAGAGTGGGTGGCCTCGTACCTTTTGTCACAGAGACTTCTCTCACCCATAAAGCACCAGCTACAGTTGACTTTCTCCACGCTCATGGCAGGGTATTACGTGTAAGAAGAATTATGAGGTACTCATTAAAAGTTAATTAGGGTTTCATAGATTCCCTTAGCTTCAAATTGAAATTTCAACCCTTTTATGTTGAATTTTTCCCAGTGCCTTTCTTATACTCTTCAAGCACATATCAGTGTACATCGCTTTTTTCCACAGTTTCACTAGATACCGCTAGTATATGTGAAAATTTTCCCTCGTGAGGTTATGCCCTATGAGTTCAGGTTATGCTCTGCAGGGCCTCTGGGCATTTTAATGGGTATTGAGGCCATTAGAACTTGGAAGTGGGGGAGTTGTGTGAGCAGCTAGCGTTGTGGAACTGGAGTTCTGCGTCCGGTAACAGGTGTAAGAACTGTTACTGGCACCTGGTCCTCGGCCAACTCCCTCTCCGTACTCTCCCTGTCTTTTCTTCCGAGGCGATCCCACAAGGGTTTTCCAATGAACGCAGGGGGTGTTAAGGGGTTGCCCAGACTGTATTTCAACTATTCCCAAAGTATCACAAAAAAGATATATTTTTTTTTTTTTTTTTTGAAAAATTTCATTTTACGTTTATTGCTGAAAAAGCCAAAAATATGTTCCTCTCATATATGTATATATTGTCTCTACGTGCTAGAGACTCCACAATTTCTGAAATAAAGAAACCAAATTCAGTGTTTATGCTTAATTTTATGGCTAAAGAGCATTTTTCTCTCCCCCATTATATTGTAATTCACAGATAATAGAACACCATTGTTAGCAAATTACAAAATGTAGTTGATTTTAAACAATGGAATAAATAAATAAATATTTAAAAAAAAACTTTAATAACCATTAGATGAGTTCTTTAATAGTTGGAATCACCCAATAGGGAGGTTAGAATAAGTTTAAATTGATATATTATCAATATCATCACTACTGTTTGAGTTAAAAGAGAAAATTTTAAATATCCATCTAAAACTATTTTCTTAAACTTCAATTCCTTGAAGTTTTTTTCATAAAGTGAAATAAGGATTACGAATTTTTACTTTTCATTGCAAGTAATTAATTAAATATTGGTTGTAATCGAATGAACAAAGGAGAGAAGAAATATTTTACATAACTTGACAGGTGCAAAGAATTATTTTAAAACGTTTTATTTTAAATTATTTTTTCGAGAAATGTTTTNCATTCTCGACTTGTGCTGGACCATCCACATGGAGGATATTTAGAGATATTTTCTGATAAAATTATAATATCAGGGAAAATGTCGTAGAACACAAATATTATAAAATTAAATTTTAAACTTATTGATAAAAAATCCGCTCAATTCATTGCAACAACACAACAGGCCTTTGATTAATAATTTACTTTTAACTATTATCCTTTTTTATTTAGTTTAAACTATATTAGTATTATGGAAGAAGGATCGGTCGGGGATCGATCATGGAATTTGAAGAAATCAAAAATCATTTAAAAAAAAAAAAAAAAATTTATGGATCAACCTTGACCGAATCCCAAGGTAAATTCTCCACTAATTATTTTCTAACGTTTATATATATATTAATCTTTAATAAAACATGAGAAATCTGCTTAGCTGTGTAATACAGCTCCTTCGTTTATTTTTTTAATTAGAAAAAGAAATTTGTAATAAAGAGTTATGTAAGATATTTAAGTTTCATTATTTTATATATATTTATTTTGTATATTTTTATTCAATTTTACGTGTATTATTTTATGGTCATCAGTCTTATTTTATCGTTCATTCCAAAGCTTGCTATTAAATTTTTTTTAAATTAAATTTGTACACGTAGACCTGTTTAAGTGAAAGGCTGATCCCCTGTAATAAACTTTGACACATTTTAAGTAATTGAAACAATCAATTTCTAACATTCTCCCCTTTTCTCTTCAATTTCAGATTTTCTATTTAATGACTTCAAAAACGCACACCAGACATTTTATATTGGGATTAGATATTTATGTGGTTTGATAATCGGATTCTTACTGCGGATATCAGCGTATCTGATAAGGAGTATTTCGTAATTAAAGCAATTAAAAAGTGAAGGACCTACCCATTCAGAACGTGCGTGGGAAATACTTCGAGCGGATTTTTTTTTTTTATTAATAAAACAGTTTTACGATGGTTGCTACTTCATGAATTTGGGGAAACAGAAGTAGCTACTTCTAGAAAGCTTTCTACTTTCCATTTTTGCCAAGTTTTCGCACATCATGTGATGGCTTCTTCAGGGCTGAAAGTAGAAACTTTTCCACATGGTCCCGAAAGAAGGATCTATGAGTCATTTATTTGTTTTTTACAGACAGTATTGATGTCCGTCCGAGATGTCTGTATAATTTTCCTTAGCGTATGCCTCAGGTCTTGTCTTCTCTGTTCTGATACAGGTCAGTCTTGAGCCAAGGCTATTGTAAGGACTTTTCTGGAATGTGTATTTGACTAGAGTAAATAAAGTAGAATATCCCTGGAGGGATTTTAAGGTTACTGTGGATTCTGTATCTGTATATCATTCGCGCAATGATGGCACCATCATCGACAATGAACGCAGGGAGAGTATAATTATTGGACTTATTTGTATATGTGTATATGTTTGGTATGCCAGAGTTAAGAAAGATGGGTTGATGGCACTACCTTGGGGAACTCCTGCTTCCACTAGGCAGTAGTGGCGAGTAACAATATCCTTGTTGGACTCGGAAAAACCAGGATTATAAGATAAAATAGTGAAACAATAATAATAAGGTAGATATTGAGAATTATTATCAATTTTTTCTTCCCTTCTTTCACGTCTTATTATAGATAATAAATATTTCAGCTATCAGCTTTCTAAAAATGGTCAAAGAACCAAATTTAGTTTCCCTATTTTAAAAAAAGGTGATCCTTCTCAACTGTCCTAGTTACAGTTAAAGAGCTTCCTTAAGATAAGTTTTTTGTAAAAAAAAAAAAAACTTAATAAAATTAAATGTTCATTAAGTTATATACTATAATTTATTCTTAGATAACTTATAATAACGAACTTCAGATCCATTCATGACAAGCATGGCTTGGGTCATATATTGCCCTCTTATTATAGTATTTGGATTTATTTATAATGTACACAATGTAATAAGTGTATAATATGAAGTAATGTAATATAATTTTCTAAATTGATACCTCTATTAAAATATTTTCTAAACTTAATTTATTTATTTTACTTTATCTGTTATTTGAATTCATTCTCCAAAGATATAGACTTTGCTGTCTAGTTTAACACCAATTCTATGCTAGTTAAATAATTATGGATCAGTACAATCGATTATCGAGTATTTCTTTATTAATCGCTTCATGGTATTCCAATGACACATTCTCAAGGAATCTTTGTCTTTCGCTAGAAACGTATATGATGCTGTTATGCTTATCTATTTTATTCCCATTGGTAATTTTAAGTGCAATGACTGTGTAAGGAGGGTGACGCCATGAATGCATAATCAGCTCATTAACTGAGTAAAAAGAAAAATATGCCTCAACCAATGGGATTGGCTATGAAAATCGGCAAACCGTAAACAAACAGAGGTTTATGGCCAGTTATGACGATGGGGGTGTTGTACCCTTAGAAAAACAAGCACTTTGTTCCAAGTAGTTCGGGGAGGGTATGGTTCAGTGGCTAGTTAAACTTATATTGAAATCCTTCGACTGTGCTAAAACTGTGTTGAGTGTTGTAAGCGTTGCAAGTATGGCCTTGCTTCTGCCCCCCTTGACTGACAGCAAATCGTTCATGTTGTGTGAAATTAAGTTAATATGAAACTTACTTGAAAATATCTGCAATACCATCAAACCTTTTTTTATCGAAAATATTTGTAGAGTCATTACCAATTACTCTGATCCAATTAAGTATGATATAATCCTTCTAGGATACCATGCTTTAGATTCACTTCGTTTTATTAATTTTTATCCAGTGCTTCTATGGCCTCCCTGTCCGCCTTCAATTTTCTCCCCAAAAAGTACATGTCGGGTCCATAACCATACACCTGAACAAATGTATTGAGAAGAAACCCTGACGTTCATATATATATATATATATATATATATATGATACAAGATAGGACCAAACATAACCTTGACAGATTCCCGTTTATATGTTGTACTTTTCAGAGTGATCATCATACATTCTTTCGTTGCTCATCGGCGTTTCTGATATCATAAGCTTGCTGGATGTTTACATTAAGTTGATAGCACATGATAACGGTATATTCTTTGGTATTCTCAAATTTCAAACTTTTGACTTGCCTGATAGGGAACTGATATTTACCTATTTCACGTTATGGTAGGAGTATCTGGAATAAGACAGTCACATGATAGGATTCCTCTATTATTCTTGGATCGGGGATATGATGATACCTGCACTTCGAAGGCAATCTTTCCAAATGTCCATAAATGTACACACACACAATTAACTTTTTGTGTACCTAAATTTTCTATACTAAATTCCTCGCTCAAAAGCTGCTTTTATTATAATGTTTTGTAATTGTTTCATGAAAGTTAGTCTTGGATGACTGCGTATGATTTATATAATCTTACAAATTGTATAATGCAATGAGGTTAAAAGTAAGCTAGGTGTCCAATGTTTATAGTTAAATTCGTAGAAAAAATTATTTTATAAACAAAACTTTTTTATCTTTAGGCTTCAAAAATTATTGTATTACATAATACAATATGAATGTATCTCTATTGTTTATGTCTTTAAAATCCAAAAATAACTTCTAAATTTCCCGGGGGGTAGGGGGGGGGGGGCGCTGGCTTAGTTGTGGATTCAAAATTCTTATGCCAATCTTGGAAAATGAAAGCTTACTATTGATGTTTTTAAGTAGCACAGAAGGATTTTAGAATTTATAATGCTTGTAGATAACTCCCCTTCACAATTGAAAGGGAAGTTGAAACATTCATGGGGTTTTAAAGAACAATTGCTAGTTTATATGTATTTTGTATGTATTTTATATTTTTTCTATTATATATTATTTACGGAAGAGTGTCTAACTATCCGTTAATGTACAAAATCGTCCTTCGTATGTTTCAAAATGGTGTACTTATTAATCACAACTGTGATATTTTAAATGAACCTTTTTTCACTGACTTCGGCATTTAAGAAAATTTTACGTCTGTTTGAGGAAATTAATATTTAACTTAATTTAATATCGCATTTATTATATTTACTACTATAATTAGTGAAAATAGACGATTATATTAAATTATACTATTCCAAAAAAAAGTGTTCGTGCAATCGAATTGAAGGGGAAGGATTTAAACTTCTTTTTGGGTGCCGGCATGGCCGAATCCATTGTGTCACAAACGCCTCGTGGTGCGTTCGAGTCCCTTCCTGGACAATCCTTTGTCGGAAAAATAAAGCTTGCCCCGTAATATGGGTGTTTAAAATGAAGATAGCCGAACCCTATCTATAGATAGGCCTTCCCTTAATGGCCATAAATGGTTGGAGGTATAAATAAAAATAATTTTTTTTTTTTTTTTTAATTACTGATTTTTGAAAATTGGACAACACCATAAGTTACCATTGTATGCTCTCTAGACTCCTAAAGTAGAAGACATACAGTATTAGTATTACTGATTTAGCTAAAACTCCATGTATGTGTATTACATTCTATAATATTTTCTTTTACACAATAGATATTATCATAATAGTTAATTACTGTGAAAAGACAGAAGAAGTAGGAACATGGAATTCCTGAACCTTTACGACTAATTTTAAATACCTCTTTAGAAATATGAATTTAATTAGAATGTTTTTTGAGAATAAAATGGGTTCCCTATGCATATGTAAGTTACTATTTAACATATTGGTAGACCGATGAATTAAAATATAATGGCTATGATCGAAAAATTGGACCTTGAGTGTTAGACGTAAAAGGACAGGTGCTTTTAACATTAGCATATCACCTGTTTCTACCTAGAGAGGTTTTGTAGATTAGGTTTTGTAGATGTCGTATCTTGATAGACCAGAACTACCACAGAGACTGAAATGTCCATTCACGAACTCTGATAAGTTAGTTGTCTGCCAATCGATTATTTCATTAATAATGAATCTGTGGAACAGGTTTTCAGGCTGTGACGGTTGGAGTAAAGAGCACTGAAGATGTCCTACTCTTGAAGACGAAACGTTGGTATTAAGAAAATTAATATCCTTCGCTTATAAGTGGTTTATATTCACCAATAACAAATTTTATGTTTAAACTTCCCTTCAACACCTTAGAGTCATAGAAGGACGGAATATGCTAGTACAAAAGGAGAGTTTTTTTTTACCGTAGATATTATTTTTAGATGATTTTAGTTGGGGTTCGGTCAAGGTTGATCCAAAAAACACAAATTTAAAAAATGTATTTTTTAATCTAGGATTATCTGCCAACGTTTCGGCTTACATTGTAAGCCCTCTTCAGGGCTATCATGAAGATGAGAGAGGACGTCCTGTCCTCAAGGTTGTTGGTTTTTAATAATAAACAGATAAATTAGAAAGTAATCTTGGAATTATAGAAAATGGTTGTGTTTAAATGATATACTGCAGAACTTGTGTTCTTGGAGTGCATTTATGTTTGTTGATTCAACTTACTCATGTCTGAAAAGTTAATATTTTTTTATTTTTTGGTTAATTAATAGGTCTTTTTTTTCGGTAACTGTTTTATTTGCAAAAAATAGGTTAAAACCAAGGTAGGTTATGCTGGGTGTTTATTTTTGATGGGGAACGCCATAACTTACTTTTTATTTTTGATTATTTTTCGTTTCGGTTTTTTCCTAAATAATTAATTTTGCAATTGATCAAACATATTTAGGACTCTTAACTCTTGGGCTAGGGGTTCTTAGTGCCTCAGAAGTTTTCCACTTGGTATTACCAATCCTTCCTACTGTGTTTGGCAGGTACCTACCTTTCCAATCCTCCTCAAGTGCAGTTACCTTTCTGCAGAATTCCAGGTGGCTTTCTACCTGCCCCCCTCCAACTTGGACAGCCCTCAGTTCGTGTCCAGTAGCGAATGGGAGAGGTCCGAACCACCGGAAGGATGTTCCTGTTTTTTTTTCAAAAATGTATTTTGACCATTTCTTTCGAAAATTGATGTGATTGCAGTGGTATCTTACTTGACAGTGACAGTGATTAGTTATTTGGATACCTGTTCTTCGAACTTCAAAGTTATGCCTGTTACTTGTGAATCAATCGGATACCCACAATTTATTAAAGCGATCTTTCAATGGATACGATTGCGAACACGTGTTTTTAAGCGGATTTTTAAAATTTTGTGACTTATAATTCCCATTGACTATTAGCCCTATACGCTCTGTCGAGTATTTATTTGGAAAATTAGGAAAACATCAGGATTAAGACCCACTTAATGTAGAAAAGTATTCTGGCTAGTGATCATAAAACGCTGGTTCGAGTCCTCATGTGGCATAAAAAAAAATTATTCTTTTGTATTATGCCTGCAGTGGATTTCTGTTCTGTATCCACATCTACCCACCACCATATTTTTTTTGTTTACGCCATTGTTTTATTAACCAGACAACTTTTTCAAATATAATTAATAATTGATAGGAATCTTTTATTTCACAAACTGCATGAATCAATTCATTCCTGACTTTACTCCTGTGTGGAGATAATTTACCAATTACCAGGACCAGTCTGATAAGTTCTTAAATTCCCCGCACTAGTGTCGAGAGTCTAACCTCCGTGGCCGACGAATATATCGTCATATGCTCGGAGGAGCTGACATTGTCAAACTGTTTATAATTAATAACATCTTATTTATAAGATGTTATATCCCTTCTGGCGGAACCTCTACTACAGATTAGTCACATTACCAGTAGCCAACTACCTCCTTCCCTCAGTTAAGAAAAAAATTATATATACATAATTTGCTATGAATATATATACATTTATTCTTAAAACTTGCTGTTCAAGTTTGCATTGCAAATTCACTGTGCATATTATTATAATGTAATGTGCAGGACCTACATTGAGAATTTTTTCGCACAAAATTAAAGAAATTAAATAAAAGTTAAGGGTTCGTTATGAACGAGGGGGTAAGAAGAATGACGCCTAGTGGAGTAGCGTGCAAGCATTGGGAGCACTTGGATTTTTGCTGGAGTCGCCATCGCAATGGGGACCATTAGGGGAATGGCCACACCATTGCCACAGACTCACTTTTATTTTTTACTTTAGGTTGAGAAGGGGGGGGGGGGGTCCAAACCCACTCTTAATTTTAACTTCGAGGGGGGGTTGTGGGAACTAACCCCTTTTTACCCCTGGGCGTTCTCTGTTTTAAATTACCCTCCTGAAATATAGCTTTAAGCCCTTTTTAATGGCGCTCTACTTTCGTTCGGCTTTTCCCCATATCACCTTTTCAGCTTTTCTTACCCTCTCTGGAATTAAAACATTTTACTATCGCGTGACCCAATAAAGTAAGAAAGAAAAAAGTATATAATCGTTATGTTTTGTGTTTTTCAAAAAAAAAATTGTTATTGGTTACTGCCTTCAGTTTTTTCCCCTTTATAGTAAAATAATAATTACTATAAGTAATTATATTAATTTGTTATTTTTTTCTTAGTCTCATGTTTCGTTCAAGCAGATATCTTAATAATATGCGATTCCCCTTATTTTTTTATTTTTTGTTAATGTATTCCATGTTATTTAAGTTTGGTAGAGAAGTTACCAGAGTACATGTGGCACTTTAGCTAATTTTTTTCAAGAAAATTTAGTTTTTCGGTCTCGCGATTTTCAAAATATTTCTCTAAAAAAATCTCCCTTAATTTCATGAATACTACCCAAGAGATGTCAAAAATGGGAACAGAGATATAGAGATTATTTTTTGTACTCACATACAATATATATTTTAGAACTCTGAACCCTTATTTCCATTTATGTTCTGTTTAAAAGTTGTTTTTTACCAGAAAAAGATATGAGTGCGATAGTGGTCGAATTCGAACCATGGTTAGGGGCAGTTTAGGGGAACATCTAGATAAAAAATAATCTATAGCTTTGTTAGTTTTAACTTTTTATTGGCAATTAAATTGCTGAAAAGGGGTGGCTAGTATCCTTGAAACTGCCCAGTAGAAGCTATTGAATAATTTTAAAAATTGACCACCTGGCTATAGAAATCCCAAAATTATTTTTGAAATTCAACCAATGATAATTCATTTTTGATATGCAAATTTTTCTTATTTGTTTTGTTTATATTTTTTCTCCTGCTACACGAAATATTTATTAGTCAAGTTCAATTATATTTGTTTATATATATATACATATTTCTGAGCAATATCTCTCATGAAAGAGAGTTTAGATTTTAATAGTAATCTATAATTAAGATTCTACTAAAGTAACATCATATCCTCATCATATCATTATCCTCAAAATAATCGAAAATGATTCTTGTTTCGTATCTAACTCTCCTTTTCAATACTCCTTCTGTCCAGCACCTCATTTTCTCTCGCTTTTCCCACAATTAACTGCCACCCTTACACGTTAGCACAGGCCCTGTCTTTCTAGTGTAATCCCTATAACCCTCCCCACATACTCAAACTAAAATGGCCTCGGGACCTCATGGGAACTGGTACTTTACTTACTTGAGGGTAGTTATAAATATTAAATTACTCCCTTCATTTTAAATTTGTTATTTTTTCTTGATTTGCGATAAAATTATTGTACATAACATAATGAAATAAATAAGCATGACATTAAAGAAAAAAAGAAGACATATAGATAAGACAAATGTATCCGTAAGAAATTTATCTTTTTTCGCTGCCCCCGCACAACGTTAATTACCCAATTAGTAAACATTCATTCGCTAGGTAATTCATAAATATTTGAGACTCAGCCCCCCCCTCCCCTTTTTCCTCTTTACTCAATACAAATTAGGCTGTCATAACTTTCTGCAGTCTCACTTTGGTGCCCTCTATTTTTTTTAATATGACCGTTATGACCTACATTTTTCCATGGACTATCGAACCGCAGCACGTGCGATTCTTCGCACTGATCACGATCGGATGACGTCAGCTCCCTTTAGAGAAAAAGGTTCCTCCTACAGAAGAATGGTCTATTCTTGATAGTAGCCCTATTTCCAGGACATCAGGTGCTTTTCACGAGAATGACAAGGATTGTGCATTGCCGTATCCTAGAATTCCAGGATAGGTTAGGATTAAAGAGTTGAGCCTTTGATCAATTTTGAAATTGAATCATTCAGTGCTAAATGCTTGGTTCTCGGCAGATGTTCCCGTTCGACCGAATGCAATATATTTTGATTTGCTGAGAAAAGAAAGCTCTCTAGTCGCTCAATAAATATACCATCTCTTTCGGATGATTTTTAAGTGGTTATTCGTTTGAAGGAGGCATTGTTAAACGAGAAGTACGGACGACAGCACAGATAGAGACCATTGTCTTTCTGGAGTTCAATCTGTGGAGGTTTATCTTACCCTCTCTCAAAGATCGTGGTTCGAAGAACCCGTTGTCCTCCTGAAGAGATGACTGAGTCTTATTTAGGGTACGAGAATGATAGACTGAAAATTTTGAACACAACGTGTTTCGTTTCTGGAGCGTGTGTCTCTTCAGTGAATCTGAGCTTAAATCTGATTCAAATATATCTTTTACCTATCATACTTTTATAATGAGTTATCAACTTGTCCAGAGAGGTTCTCGAACCCACAGGGCCATAATTTAGAGACCTGAACTCATCCCTGCGGCTACCTTTTATAGATCCTTAAACAAAATCTTATTTTACTTAACAAATCGGGTCGTTTATTGAACTAAAAAAGGAAGACATTTTTTTTTTTATAAATGTTTAACTAACTATTATATACTAATTTAATAAAATATGGGTAGCCTATACTCATTCCTCGGTAAATAAGTTAATATTAACAGAAAGTTTTATTTTTTTCTATTTTTTCCCTTCAAGTCTTTCTTGGGGGCCGCAAATCTTTCTAGATCCTTAGGAATTATCTATTTGATTTATTATTATTATTTGATTATAATTTTTANTATTATTATTAAATTTTATTTAATCCTTTCCATAGTCTTGTATAGTTAGGTTACTTGTGTGGCTTCCTCAAGATAGCCCTTCCTCCTTGACTCTTCATTCGATATATTTTTTTATTATTGTATTAGGGCCTCTACAATATATGTATTGTATATAAGGCCTCTATTAGAAATAGACACAGATCTATCTATCCCTTATTCATATCGTATTCCTACATCAGTTGATTGCCTTCTTTAAGTACTACATACGTTGTAAAACCTGTTAGACGAGGAGAATAATACGTGGAATTATATTTAGTTTAGTGTCATTTTGTTATTGTATATTGTTGATCTGATGTCTTATCTATAAATATTATTATAAATTTAGAAATCGTAATCATATATATCATCTTTAAAATATTGCTTTATGACGTATATTATTCATTATTCACTAAAAAAATGTTATTAAAAATTTCATTTTTTAAGTAATTAAAAAATCAATTTCTTCATTAACTGCATTAAATATACGTATTATCAGAAGAAAGTAGGGCGAAACTTACCATACTGGGGAAGGTCTATTCAAATCTGGTATGGATCCCTGAAAACTGGGCTTTAATAGGTAATGGAGAGAAGACGTCTCGCTGTCTCAGCTCATCGCTGGATTAGGCTGTCCATAGCTATAGAAGAATAATTAAAAAAAAAAAAAAAAAAAGTCAATCACATTAGGGCATGGATAGAAGGGATATTGCGAAAGTGTTGGAAAGTCTGCAACATAACCATATCATAATCACTACTAATATTACGTAATTAAATGTTTCATTTATATACAAAATTTAAGCATAAAAAGGTGGGATGTAAATCAGCCTTTATATCTCTGCCCCCTTGCACGGTGAAAGAAAAAAACATAAACTTTAAGGTGAAATCCTATGGAACGTATTCATTCCTTCTTCCCTCTCTCTCTCTCTCCGTTTCCTTCGCAGCCAAATGGCACTGCTGAGAGAAGAATTTCTCTGGAACAAGGCATAGCCTAGTGTGTTATGTGGCCCTCGCACCCAATAACTCAATGACTCCCTCGCCGTTTCTAGTTCCGACACAGCGCCACCCCAGGAAGTGCTCTGGGGGGAGTTCCGGACAGGAAACAGGAAAGGGGAGGGGCGCGGATCCGGCTGCGTAGCCTCTCATTTCGCTCTTCTTAGTTCTCTGTTTTATTTTATCTCTCTCTCTCTCTCTCTCCCCACGAGTTATTTATTTGTGTCGTGAGGCGTCTACAATTTCTGTCGCGTCAGCACCTGCAAACATTTGCCCACCCAACACGTCATACATAAATTTTTGTTTGGTCTGGATGAGTCCACATAGGCATTCTCACGCACATATTTTCAAGGCCTTCAAAACACTCAATCATGTAACGATTTTTTCATTTAACAAAAAGTATATCATAGCAGTTTTTTGTCACATTTTGTTTCACATTTGATTTTGACATATTTGTTTTTTTCCTGTATGAAGACAACAGATTTTGACATAACTGTTGCAAATATATAATTGTTTTCAGTCGATTCCTTGCTGAATTTCTGTCAAATGTCACTGTCAACAACTATGACAGTCCT
Source organism: Oncopeltus fasciatus (assembly GCA_000696205.2). NCBI lineage: Eukaryota > Metazoa > Arthropoda > Insecta > Hemiptera > Lygaeidae > Oncopeltus > Oncopeltus fasciatus. Next base: position 145,303 of record KZ808738.1, read on the forward strand.
CCAAGTCAAGCCAAAGAGAGTCGTATTTCTTCTGTTTACTCCAGACAAAGGAGCCAAGTCATACCTTCTCCATTCTCGGAATTCCGTCCTTGCGTTTGTAATGTATCTTATTCTTCAGACGCGGTGTCAGACTACAGTTTTGCATTACTCTAACAGAGAAGTCAGCTGAAGTTGTCAATTTTGTCCTAGTTTCAATGGGAAATTGTTTTCTTCAATCTATTTGTATTGAAGCATACCATTCAATTCAAATTGATTCAAATCTGAGATATACCTTATACCTGGTATTCAATTAATATTCCACTTTCTGATTGAAGTAAGTTAATGAATAATTCACTTCCAATCATATCGTGTGACGTCATACTTTGTTGCAATTCTAAATGTTAATGTTATCTAGAATTTCAATTTAAGCAGGAAAAGGTGGAGATTTGATGTGAAGTTATTTTGCATTTCTGATGTTAGATTTTATTGTAATTTTCACTAAACTCGTTTTCTGCCAAATTATACAGTCAGATTAGTAATTATAGTTTCTATTGCCTGTATGTCATTGTTCTTTAAATATTTTCTATTTTTCAATAAGTATATAAAGAATTTTATATTCTCTGTTTGCCTGAGAATTGTGTTTCTCGTGGCTTGTCTGGCCCACTCTTATTTTTAAGTTTTATTGATCAAAATGTTTCAATTATTAATTCTCAGAATTAACATCATTCATTTAGTTTTAAAATGTTGTAGGGTTTCAATGCGATATAATTATCTGGTTAAAAAAAATAAAAAAAAATAAATAAATACCATTTAGAATCAATATTTGCCTGCTGACTGCGCGGAAAACGTATTTTACAAATATCTAACTCTTTCTAACCACTGATATTTATTTGTGTATTTCCTTATTATAATATTTCATTCTTATATTTATATAAATGTTGCTATAGATTGCTAATATTGCTCCTGAAAATTTAGGAAGTTATATTTGTATCAGCCATGCGGATGGGATGGTTGCTCTTGCAAGGATATAAACAGAAGGATTCTTATTAGAAGTATATTTTATCATTGGATTTTGTCAACGTCTAGGAGATTAATTGTCTTATTTTTCATATTTATATTCTTGTCTTCCTTTGCTGATAATTTTACTATTTAGAGTAAGGTCTAAATAAATAGGAAGTTATTTTACACAGAGATATATAACGACTTTTTTTTTTATTATCTCCCTATCGCTTCTCTTATCTCATTAAAATAAATGTTTGCTGTATAGTATACATAGTGTAGAGAATTTACAATTTACCTTGTACACAATTCTATAATGAGGCTAACAATTACAGATCCGTGCATCCCAACTATGGCCCTATCATGCAACGTGCCCTTCAGCCCTTAGAAAAATAAATAAAAAACTATGTTTAAAAACAAATTTTAAAAATTATAGTCATAGTCGACTAATATATATATATATATATATATATATATATATATGTATAAGGGATATTAATAAGTCAGTCTTCTGTATAAATCTGAAAAAGGATGGTTTAGGGGTTTATTCAAAGAATAAAATATCGTTTACTGTAGGTAACCCAATCAGGAAATACGGTGCAGAACTGTGGGGTGCCGCTAAGTCTTCTAAAATCCAACGAATTTAATCCTTTCAGTCCAAAATGCTCAGAATAATTGCTCCATATTATGTATCCAACTCTACCCTTCATCATGACTTTAATATCACTTTTTTCCAAGACCTTATCTCCACCCGCTTCAAACTCTTCCACAGCAAGCTTCCATATCACCCTAATCAATATGCCATATCCCTTTCGTCGGACTCCAATCCCTACAACCCCCTCGGACGACTGAAACGAAGATGGCCTCGCGACCTCTTGGATCTTGACGCCTAAATTTAGCGGGAATAGGGTGGAAATATAACATTTTATTTTCTTTTTTCTTCTTGTATATTTGCATATTATTAAGCCATCAAATTACAAGATGTTTTATAAACGGAATGTAATAAATAAAGATTTATTATAAAAAATTAAAAAACCGTAGATAACCTCCCTGTTGTGTGTGATAGAGGTTTGTCTTAGTACTATGCAGGTTTATATGTTGTTTTGATGATTTATATCAATGTTATATTCATGTTTTTGGTTATATCAGCTGGGATAATCTGTTAGAATTATTGTAATTCTATTGATAGATCTTTAATTCCACCTTTTGTTTGTTATTAATTGAATTATTTTTACATTGTCCTCTGTGTATTCATATATGTCAAGTTATCTACATTAGCAGTAATGAGGAAGCTATCCGGAAAGAGTGCTGGTTTTTATTTGAAGAAAATATAATAATAATAATAAAATGTCATCTCTTTGGTAATTTATTTATTGTATTCAGTTAAATAAAAACATTTTGTAATTTGATCACAAGGAAAAGTAAAAATGACATTCAATGACAATCACATGAGGAGAGAAGGTGACATCACATGACACCACTCTCAAATTATTTACAGACTATGTCCCCAGGAAGTCATCTTCGTTTGAGTCGACGGCGTGGAAATTTGAAGAAAATTGTTTCTTCCTTCACTCAATGCTCTGGAGAGAAGGATTAATTTACAGTACGGCCGTACATTAAATTAATGCACAATATTATTATTTCTTGAATAACTACATACATAAATACAAATATATAAAATTGATTATTTTTCTTAATGGTACAAAAATAAAATTATGCTCCCTTAGCTCCTCTAATCCTCTGATTAATTGAAGGAGGAAGGACTATCTTCTTCTCCCTAAGACAACAGAAAATTAATTATTCTTCTTGATAACTTATTTACTTTTTGCCTTAATTGGGTCAGATTCAGCCAGAATGGTGGTGGAGGGGGGTCATAGCCCGCCATTAGATTAAGTTTACCCCCCTGTGGGGGATTTGTTTTTATGATATATCCTTTGTGGAAGTGGTGGGGGGCGGATAGGGGGTGGAGAGGGGGCTGTTTTCTTTCTTATTTTCGCCCTGGGATATAGCCCTGTGGAGGACCGCCGAAAAACAACCATCTCCCTATTTTTGTGTTTGTGCTCATATATTTTTTTTTTTGTGACCTATTGGCTTTTTTTTTTAAGACTTGTTTTCGTTTGTTTGGATAACATTTTTTATTATTATTATTTACGTTTACTAAGACTTCGATTTGCTGTGAAGGATTTATAATAGATTTAATTGGTGATCATCTTGTTGTTTTGTCTCTTTTTACATTTTATCTAAATAAATGCTTTTTATATTCCTGGATGCTTAAAACAAAATGGAAAAAAATAATAAATTTAGTGACTTAATTTTTTTTTCTTATTTATAAAGTTTATCTTAAAAATATTCTGTTTTATATTTATAGTTATAGTTGGAAACGCATAATAATTTTTAATAACAATAGTATTTACAAAAAATACCAAATGTTTTCACTATTATTGGGTTTAGTTGGGGGGGCTTAAAAAAAAATGAAAATAAAAAATATTTGTTTTATTATCTTTTAAAGCTGGATTTAGCGCTGACTTTTGACGAGAAGAGAGGAGGGGATGGCTCAAAAGGTCATCAACCTCTCCCTTTCCCTTTCCAGTATGTTTAGCAGTAAACAAACAAAAAAAGTACGAAATCCGCCGAATCGGTAGCATCAGGTATCCTCCGGGTCATAACTGACAGAGGCACAGAAAGAAAGAAAAACTAACTGCATTGAATCTCGGACCTTTGCATCAGGAGTCAAATGCCCTAATCAACTGGATACTGGATCTCCTTCCTCAATATTTACGTACTATTTCAAATAAAATATATATATTAAATACTTTTTCTCTGTCTTACAACTTTTTACTTCCATATAGTATTCTCGAAGCGTTAACAAGGACAAGTATATAAGTTTTCCTAAACTATAAATTTTTGGCGTTCATGTGAATAAATATATATGGTATTAATTTTTTTATTANTCTCTCTCTCTCTCCCTCTCCCACAATCTCTCTCTCTCTCTCTCTCTCTCTCTCTCTCTCTCTCCCCCTCACTCCCTCTCTCTCTCTCTCCGAGCTCTATATGGTGAAAAGGAGGTAACAAATCTTTTTAGAGCTCCTTAGTTGTTGAAATATTATCATTATTATTATTGTAATTATTTTTTAAGATTAATGTATATTCCTCCAAATTTTTTATACATTAATTAAGTGTTTTCGCATTAAATTATTATATTACATTACATTAAACATGTTATAATATAAATTATTAATATAATAAAACTGGTTTAACCCCGACGTCAACTCGCCCAATATCTGCGCCATGGTCGGAAGTAAATGCTACACTAATAGCTTGGATTGATATAAAACTGCCAGTGCGTCTCTTAAACTAAATTAGATTCTTACTCGTCATTCAACACCACGTATATATCAAATTACCCAGCCAGGACACGAATTTAATGACTTATCAAACCTGTCCTGGTAGCATAATTGGTAAATGCACCGGCCCGGATAGCAGGAGACCCAGGTCCTGGCTGGGACAGTTAGATTTTTTATTCTGTTCCCTCGCACTAAAAATTGTATAAATTAATTATCTTCAAAAAATCAAAATAATAAATGTCAAGAAATCAGTTTCATTTCATTTGAAATGCACAATTTCGCATATAAGAACGTCCCTCTCTCTTTCTCTCTCTCTCTCTCTCACACACACACACACACTCTCTCTTTCTGTTCCCAATACCTGTATTACTGTATTAGTCCTCGCCAAGAAGGTTCAATCTCCTGCAGAACTGTTTCTACTCTTTTTGAAGAGGTTCTAGCTTCAAACATTCATGATTAAAGTGATTAAACAATATTAATCACCAGTATAAAACTGTCTAGCTTTCACAACTGGCTTTTTGATAATCGGTGTATTTTAGTTGCATTGTGCATAGTATTTTCACTTGCCATTCTGTATTTTGAGTATTGCTTTCAGTTTGACTGGTAGGAAATCAGTCCGCAGGACTCATCCTAGATTCCCATTAGAAATAATTCTTCCATATCAAATGAACAGCCTGTTTCTCATTACAAGATACCAAAGAAATATCTTACTTTCTCCAACGAGATTCGCATTGCGTTATCTCTCCTTGTGAAAGTTGTTATTCGATGTTACGTCATCAGCTTTTTATATTAAATATTTCATACCGAATATCTAATTTGAACCGAATATTTCTCTACTTTAGTTCGTAACTAATTCTGAGACATTTTATTTGATAAATGTCGATTTTATTTTAGTTTTTATTTGTATTTATTTGTGTTCTTCTTTAAATATATTAATTGTTGGTTACTCTAAAGAACGTATATGGTTGATCTCGCAATCCTGGCGCTGAGGGTTCAAATCTCGCCCTGGACAAGTTTTTATCGATCAATAAAAGCCTATCTTGTGGTATGAATGTTTAGAAAAGGATGGCAACCTTCAGATAGCCCCTCGCTCCTCCATGACAAGAAATCAGTTCTAGTGCACTTAGGGCAGTCCTGAATTTCCCTATGCTCTTTTATCCATATGTTACTGTGTTTCTTTTTCACTGATCTATTACTCATAGCCTTCATAATTTTAAGAATTTATTTTGCACTAAAATTATTTCCCTTGTTAGTTTTTGCTTTTTTTTTCCCTAATTTTGTTAGTGAATAGGTATTTTTATTTTGACCTTTGCCCTTTTATCTGACGGATACCTCTTATTATATATTAAATAATGGAGAGACAATCATTTAATAACATGGAAAGTGAATAAAAGCTAAATTATCTGGGTAAAAGCCTATAATTCAGCTCATTGTTATGTACAGTGACATACACTCTCTGGAATTCAGTAAACCTTTAAATGTGTCATATGACTTAAAAACATGTTATACATTAGTTTTGAAAACGAAATTGTCAAGGTTAATTTTTTAAATTGTAAATTAAATTAAAAATTAATTAATTAAAAAATTAAGGGGAGGGGTAGGAGCAGCTTATATCTCTGGATAACATCCCTCAAACATATCCCCCAATAAATATAAATCCTTAAGGATCCAAATTTCTTGGAATATTATAAAAAATAAATATTGGTAAATTGAATTGTCTCCCTTTTTTTTAAATTATAATATTTTCGATATTTCTTATTGTTTATAGCTCTGTCCCGATTCTCGCTTTGTTTCTCTCTCTCTAGTCTTTTACAGCCTTCCTTCTGTCTCTCTTTTGGTATTCTGAATCTGAATAACTTTCTTACTTTTGTCTTTTTATGTTCAAAATTACCCGAATTCTCCCCCCTCTCCACACACTCTCTTACTCACTCAATCTCTCTCACTCTCTCTCTCTCTCTTCCTCGCTCTCTCTCTCTATCTCTCTCTCTCACAGGAAAACTGCGAGGTTGATGCAGGGAAGGTTTGCAGACCTGCAGATGTGTACAGTCTTCTCTCATTGTCTCACTCTCCCCTTATCTTCCCTCTCCCCCTCCCTTCCCTACCCCGTTTTAAATTCAATCTTCCCTTCCAGTCAGCCTGTGGATTGAGGCTCTCTCTCTCGCTAAGAAGTTAAGGAAATCTAAAGTGTTTCCAGCTCATTAACATTTAAAAGGTCCCCTTCCATTATCTGAAAAGGGTTGTAGAGGCTTGGGAGTCCTGTGATAAGCGCCCCCCCCCCCTTTTCGTAGCTTTCATCTGTAAATTCTCCCGCCTCCCTCTGTGGATTTTTCGAACACTACTAATGACGCCCCTTTTAAGGGTGACCAGTTATCCGCCAAATAGAGCACTCACAAATTTAGAGCAGCTAAAACACACATTTATCATCATGAATATTGGTATTGGGATTGCATAAAAAATAGATAATTTATAGATTCTTGGTGGTTTTATTTTATATTAAAAAAGTGTAAAAACACGCTTCGAAAATGGAATGAATAAAGCACTTTCTTGAAAAACTTATATAAATATTATTCTTATTGTGGTATTTTATCCCAAGTAAAGGAATATAATAAAAAATCTAACTGTCTCCACTAGGACACTAGTGCTGGGTATTTAATTATCTGGCTAGTCTTTGTGGTGTGAATGGCTAACGCGCTTGCCCGTATAGCAGTAGATCAAGGTTCGAGTCCTGGCTGATACAGTTAGAGGAGTCTCCATTGTTTGGGTGTCACAGAGAGATAGAAAGAATCTCACACAGAATCTCTCTCTCTCTCTCTCTCTCTCTCTCTCTCTCTCTCTCTCTCTCTCTCTCTCACACATATATATATATATATGTATAAGGGATATTAATAAGTCAGTCTTCTGTATAAATCTGAAAAAGGATGGTTTAGGGGTTTATTCAAAGAATAAAATATCGTTTACTGTAGGTAACCCAATCAGGAAATACGGTGCAGAACTGTGGGGTGCCGCTAAGTCTTCTAAAATCCAACGAATTTAATCCTTTCAGTCCAAAATGCTCAGAATAATTGCTCCATATTATGTATCCAACTCTACCCTTCATCATGACTTTAATATCACTTTTTTCCAAGACCTTATCTCCACCCGCTTCAAACTCTTCCACAGCAAGCTTCCATATCACCCTAATCAATATGCCATATCCCTTTCGTCGGACTCCAATCCCTACAACCCCCTCGGACGACTGAAACGAAGATGGCCTCGCGACCTCTTGGATCTTGACGCCTAAATTTAGCGGGAATAGGGTGGAAATATAACATTTTATTTTCTTTTTTCTTCTTGTATATTTGCATATTATTAAGCCATCAAATTACAAGATGTTTTATAAACGGAATGTAATAAATAAAGATTTATTATAAAAAATTAAAAAACCGTAGATAACCTCCCTGTTGTGTGTGATAGAGGTTTGTCTTAGTACTATGCAGGTTTATATGTTGTTTTGATGATTTATATCAATGTTATATTCATGTTTTTGGTTATATCAGCTGGGATAATCTGTTAGAATTATTGTAATTCTATTGATAGATCTTTAATTCCACCTTTTGTTTGTTATTAATTGAATTATTTTTACATTGTCCTCTGTGTATTCATATATGTCAAGTTATCTACATTAGCAGTAATGAGGAAGCTATCCGGAAAGAGTGCTGGTTTTTATTTGAAGAAAATATAATAATAATAATAAAATGTCATCTCTTTGGTAATTTATTTATTGTATTCAGTTAAATAAAAACATTTTGTAATTTGATCACAAGGAAAAGTAAAAATGACATTCAATGACAATCACATGAGGAGAGAAGGTGACATCACATGACACCACTCTCAAATTATTTACAGACTATGTCCCCAGGAAGTCATCTTCGTTTGAGTCGACGGCGTGGAAATTTGAAGAAAATTGTTTCTTCCTTCACTCAATGCTCTGGAGAGAAGGATTAATTTACAGTACGGCCGTACATTAAATTAATGCACAATATTATTATTTCTTGAATAACTACATACATAAATACAAATATATAAAATTGATTATTTTTCTTAATGGTACAAAAATAAAATTATGCTCCCTTAGCTCCTCTAATCCTCTGATTAATTGAAGGAGGAAGGACTATCTTCTTCTCCCTAAGACAACAGAAAATTAATTATTCTTCTTGATAACTTATTTACTTTTTGCCTTAATTGGGTCAGATTCAGCCAGAATGGTGGTGGAGGGGGGTCATAGCCCGCCATTAGATTAAGTTTACCCCCCTGTGGGGGATTTGTTTTTATGATATATCCTTTGTGGAAGTGGTGGGGGGCGGATAGGGGGTGGAGAGGGGGCTGTTTTCTTTCTTATTTTCGCCCTGGGATATAGCCCTGTGGAGGACCGCCGAAAAACAACCATCTCCCTATTTTTGTGTTTGTGCTCATATATTTTTTTTTTTGTGACCTATTGGCTTTTTTTTTTAAGACTTGTTTTCGTTTGTTTGGATAACATTTTTTATTATTATTATTTACGTTTACTAAGACTTCGATTTGCTGTGAAGGATTTATAATAGATTTAATTGGTGATCATCTTGTTGTTTTGTCTCTTTTTACATTTTATCTAAATAAATGCTTTTTATATTCCTGGATGCTTAAAACAAAATGGAAAAAAATAATAAATTTAGTGACTTAATTTTTTTTTCTTATTNAATATTAAAATTAATTAGTAATATTTAAGCATAATGGATAACTCTGTAAAAATATATTTTGTTAATTATGCAATACAGTTTTTACCCGAAATGTGGTGTACAGTGAGACGTGGATAAAATAAAATACTTCATGAAAAAAATAAAAATAAGTACTATTTTTTATAATTATGTAATTATTACAATTATTATTATTATGTAGTCTTACATAAACTAAAGAGTGCAGGGAAGAAGTGTCGTTCGTGATCTTTTTATTTTTTTTATTTTTTAATTTTTTTTTTTGGACTCCCATTAAAGAAGTGAAGTTGAAAGATTCATGAGGAGGTTAGGAGACAGTTTCAAGTGGCCACTCTAATCCTATCGCCATGGCACTTCGGTGGGATATTTCCCCTATAATCTCCTGCCCAGGACGGGACTCGATTCCAGAATTTCTTCCAGCCAGGGTGGGACTAAGATCCTGCTACGAAGCCAGGTTGATAATACCCTGAGAGAGCCATTCGGTTAAGTAGCCTGTGACCTGAATTTATTATTTATTATAACTTACGCCTAAAATATTTTGGAGCGCAATGTGATTTTGTGAAATTTAGGCCTATTGGTATTATTAGTTACAAGCTACCTGGGTTCACAAGAGATGAAAGAATGAATTTTGCGTTTTCTTAAGAGCTTTTGAAAAGTTTTCGGGACTTTATAAAAATAAAAATAAAAATAAATACTTCCCCATGCATGCAATACAGCCATTTTGATCTACAGTGTCCTTCATATAAGATTAGGGAAACATCTCAACTTTCTTAGCTATATTCTTATATATATCTTATTAGGCGTTTTTCTTAAAATTTCAAAGCAAAAGTGTTAGCAAACATTTTTCTTTCCCCCAAATAAATTACACTCTATATCCATTCTTTATGTGACGTCGGAAATCTCCTTGGTTACGCAGTTCCTTCGGGACGGGATGTACATAGTTACTAATAGTGTTAATAGAATTGCTAGTTTGTAATAAAATAAATTCTGTCATATTTTTGGTATGGAATTTTTTTTTTTTTTTAATTATTTATTTACGGGATATCCAACTCATATTATCGTCATTAATTAAGTGTAGCAGATTTTCTACCACAGAAAAAGTTCTAAATTTATTTTCTCCTCTTTATGGGCAATTTAAATTTTTAATTTCAGGATACAAATTGGAGAGAGAATGAAGTCTAAGATTAAGCTGTGGAGGAAAGGAACTCTGAAGATGAGTGGCCGACTGTTGTGTTTCCGGGGGAGGGGAGGGGGGTGACACTGTCGCAGATAATTAACTTGTTTGATGAGTGTGAAATAACTTCTGCCTAAAAGTGAGCGGGCCATCAAAGTCCTCTTTCTTTTCTACCCTCCCTCCCAACAGAAAAGAAAAATCAATAGCAATATTTCTCTCTCACAGGAAAACTGCGAGGTTGATGCAGGGAAGGTTTGCAGACCTGCAGATGTGTACAGTCTTCTCTCATTGTCTCACTCTCCCCTTATCTTCCCTCTCCCCCTCCCTTCCCTACCCCGTTTTAAATTCAATCTTCCCTTCCAGTCAGCCTGTGGATTGAGGCTCTCTCTCTCGCTAAGAAGTTAAGGAAATCTAAAGTGTTTCCAGCTCATTAACATTTAAAAGGTCCCCTTCCATTATCTGAAAAGGGTTGTAGAGGCTTGGGAGTCCTGTGATAAGCGCCCCCCCCCCCCTTTTCGTAGCTTTCATCTGTAAATTCTCCCGCCTCCCTCTGTGGATTTTTCGAACACTACTAATGACGCCCCTTTTAAGGGTGACCAGTTATCCGCCAAATAGAGCACTCACAAATTTAGAGCAGCTAAAACACACATTTATCATCATGAATATTGGTATTGGGATTGCATAAAAAATAGATAATTTATAGATTCTTGGTGGTTTTATTTTATATTAAAAAAGTGTAAAAACACGCTTCGAAAATGGAATGAATAAAGCACTTTCTTGAAAAACTTATATAAATATTATTCTTATTGTGGTATTTTATCCCAAGTAAAGGAATATAATAAAAAATCTAACTGTCTCCACTAGGACACTAGTGCTGGGTATTTAATTATCTGGCTAGTCTTTGTGGTGTGAATGGCTAACGCGCTTGCCCGTATAGCAGTAGATCAAGGTTCGAGTCCTGGCTGATACAGTTAGAGGAGTCTCCATTGTTTGGGTGTCACAGAGAGATAGAAAGAATCTCACACAGAATCTCTCTCTCTCTCTCTCTCTCTCTCTCTCTCTCTCTCTCTCTCTCTCTCTCTCACACATATATATATATATATGTATAAGGGATATTAATAAGTCAGTCTTCTGTATAAATCTGAAAAAGGATGGTTTAGGGGTTTATTCAAAGAATAAAATATCGTTTACTGTAGGTAACCCAATCAGGAAATACGGTGCAGAACTGTGGGGTGCCGCTAAGTCTTCTAAAATCCAACGAATTTAATCCTTTCAGTCCAAAATGCTCAGAATAATTGCTCCATATTATGTATCCAACTCTACCCTTCATCATGACTTTAATATCACTTTTTTCCAAGACCTTATCTCCACCCGCTTCAAACTCTTCCACAGCAAGCTTCCATATCACCCTAATCAATATGCCATATCCCTTTCGTCGGACTCCAATCCCTACAACCCCCTCGGACGACTGAAACGAAGATGGCCTCGCGACCTCTTGGATCTTGACGCCTAAATTTAGCGGGAATAGGGTGGAAATATAACATTTTATTTTCTTTTTTCTTCTTGTATATTTGCATATTATTAAGCCATCAAATTACAAGATGTTTTATAAACGGAATGTAATAAATAAAGATTTATTATAAAAAATTAAAAAACCGTAGATAACCTCCCTGTTGTGTGTGATAGAGGTTTGTCTTAGTACTATGCAGGTTTATATGTTGTTTTGATGATTTATATCAATGTTATATTCATGTTTTTGGTTATATCAGCTGGGATAATCTGTTAGAATTATTGTAATTCTATTGATAGATCTTTAATTCCACCTTTTGTTTGTTATTAATTGAATTATTTTTACATTGTCCTCTGTGTATTCATATATGTCAAGTTATCTACATTAGCAGTAATGAGGAAGCTATCCGGAAAGAGTGCTGGTTTTTATTTGAAGAAAATATAATAATAATAATAAAATGTCATCTCTTTGGTAATTTATTTATTGTATTCAGTTAAATAAAAACATTTTGTAATTTGATCACAAGGAAAAGTAAAAATGACATTCAATGACAATCACATGAGGAGAGAAGGTGACATCACATGACACCACTCTCAAATTATTTACAGACTATGTCCCCAGGAAGTCATCTTCGTTTGAGTCGACGGCGTGGAAATTTGAAGAAAATTGTTTCTTCCTTCACTCAATGCTCTGGAGAGAAGGATTAATTTACAGTACGGCCGTACATTAAATTAATGCACAATATTATTATTTCTTGAATAACTACATACATAAATACAAATATATAAAATTGATTATTTTTCTTAATGGTACAAAAATAAAATTATGCTCCCTTAGCTCCTCTAATCCTCTGATTAATTGAAGGAGGAAGGACTATCTTCTTCTCCCTAAGACAACAGAAAATTAATTATTCTTCTTGATAACTTATTTACTTTTTGCCTTAATTGGGTCAGATTCAGCCAGAATGGTGGTGGAGGGGGGTCATAGCCCGCCATTAGATTAAGTTTACCCCCCTGTGGGGGATTTGTTTTTATGATATATCCTTTGTGGAAGTGGTGGGGGGCGGATAGGGGGTGGAGAGGGGGCTGTTTTCTTTCTTATTTTCGCCCTGGGATATAGCCCTGTGGAGGACCGCCGAAAAACAACCATCTCCCTATTTTTGTGTTTGTGCTCATATATTTTTTTTTTTGTGACCTATTGGCTTTTTTTTTTAAGACTTGTTTTCGTTTGTTTGGATAACATTTTTTATTATTATTATTTACGTTTACTAAGACTTCGATTTGCTGTGAAGGATTTATAATAGATTTAATTGGTGATCATCTTGTTGTTTTGTCTCTTTTTACATTTTATCTAAATAAATGCTTTTTATATTCCTGGATGCTTAAAACAAAATGGAAAAAAATAATA
>KZ808739.1:26406-36979 GCA_000696205.2 Oncopeltus fasciatus
TCTGATAAGTTATTATATTCCCCGCACTAGTGTCGAGAGTCTAACCTCCGAGGCAGACGAATATATCGTCTTATGCTCGAAGGAGCTGACATTGTCAAGCTGTTTAAATGACTCTCGTTATTTACTTTTAAATTTTAATTTTATAAATAAATATTTTTTTGTGGTATTTAATCCTACGTAAATTATAATAATTTTTATTTTGTTCCCTTGCACTAAAAATTGTTATAATTTACGTGGGATTAAATATCCCAAAAAATAATATTTGTAAAAGTTGTCGAAATTTATTCAACTATTTACATGAATCAATATCTAATATTTTTTTTAAATTTGTATTTTGTTGGACCCAAAGCAACAAATATTAATAAAACCGTCAACGACCAGGAAGCGGGCTAAGGAATGTGAAAAGTCTGCAGATGTACGAGAACTCGCTGTTAGTGGTGGGCATGGCGCCTGAAGGATTCATCCAATGAGATGAGAGCAGCCGTTCACTATATTTAGATACATAGCTTTGTAATGGATCCCTCACATAAGTGAGTGCATTTTGTTTCAATTTGTAATCCATTTAGTAGAGCATGGGCTTCTAAATCCACACAGACCCCGCCGTAATTGCGATGACCCGGAGGGGGGGGGGGCATGTGTCCCCCCCGGACATCTGACGCCCTCCCCAGAGACTGTGTTCTGACGTAACAAGACAAACCTAACACAGAACAGCCCCCTGAACAAACCCACCGGGCCTCATCTACATCCAGTCTATCACTTCCACCGGGGGGTGGGATTTGCTCTGTTTGTCAATCCCTTCTTGTTTTTGTAGCGGCACAGGGCAAACATTGCTCCTTGTGCATTAGTGACAATCTGCCGTTATCACTACCGAACGGATAAAGAAACACCCTACATGACAATGAATGCCCGCAATGATTAGAATTGCACCTACATGCGTGTATACAATAAAGACAAATAACAACAACAATCCTTTCAGAGAATTCGGACCTGCTCTGTTGACAAGTAATCAGCAAACAAATTATGGTTAGATACTGGAAGGAACAGGATAAACGCCGATTTGTCAAATTGCTGATTTACTTTTCCCACTAATCTTCACTCCCGGCCGTAAAATTATTTATTAAGGGGAACAAACAGCCCCCTCTCCCTACCCCGCGAAGTAAAAAATCTTAAACAATAACAACTATGGACAAGAGTGACAGTTTAAAGTGAGAAGACGGATAAATATCACGCCTGTGAATCCACATATCAACTCGAATTATGTCCACATTTTAGTTAGGAATCGACTTGATTTAACTAAGATTTTTATTTAACAGGTGGTTAATTGAACTATTTAAATATGCGATAAGGAGAAAATTTGTCGGGGTTCGGTCATGGTTGATCAAAAATTACAATTTAAAGAGTAATATAAGATGATTTTAATTGGGGTTCGGTCAAGGGTAGATCCAAAAAACACAAATTTATAAAATGTATTTTTTATAAAGGATTATCTGTCAACGTTTCGGCTTACATTGTAAGTTATCTTCAGGGCTATCATGAAGATGAGAGAATACGTCCTGTCCCTAAGTTCACATGACTGGATCTCCTTGACCGAACCCCAACTAAAATCATCTTAGAATAATATCTACGGTCAACAAATTCTCCTTTTAAAGAGTACTGTTTTTTATCTAACATTGTAAGACATCTTCACAGGTGTTGATAAACACTGTCTTAAAGAAACACGAGAAAAAAATATATAGTTTACATTATTATTACACAAACTTAACGTAACTAAAAAAAATTCGATACTTATATATTCCACACACATATTTTGCTCAGCAATAGCTGCGTAATCAAGCACATTTCCCATGTAACATGCATATAAATGACATTAAAGGACAAAATTATAATTGATAATAAATAAAATTTGTAAGTCGTTGAGAACAATGATTGACTGAAGGCTGCTTAAGACTAGCCTGGAAGGTAGAGTAGGGGAAGCGCTCACCCATCGTAGCTACATTCGTAAATTTCTTCTTTAATATGTATTTCACGTAAATATTGTGTAAAATGTAATTTTCTTTTTTTTGTAGAAAATTACGTTTAACACCTACGCAACGAAGATAACACGATTCTTAATTTTGATCTCCCTATGAAAACCCTTCTCTTCAAACTATTCCAACCAAAAATGAATACTTTATTATTTCCCTTTATATATTATTTTTAAAAAAAACCAGACATTTGTTTCTTTTTTTAATTTTATAGAATATGACAATTAAATAAAACAAAAATGTTGATGATTTTCAATTTTTTCTCTTCTTTCTTGACCAATTTTAACTAATTTCTAAGTTATGCAATGGTTTGTAAAATAAAATTAAATGCTAATTTGCTTTCTTTATGTTACATATTGCAGAGTCAACACTTTAAAAAAAATTATTTTTCTAAAAAAAAAAAATTATGTTGTTATCTTAGACCGCCCTAATCACTTACGGTCATGGAAAGAGGGGATATCTGCAGGTTGCCATCCCATTTCANAAAAAAAAAAAAAAAGTGGTAAATCTACGAACAGCCGGTTAGCATCTAGTGTACATCTGCTTTGGTCTCTCATGCATGACATCATAGATTCGAGTCCCATTTGGGAAGGTTTTCATCAAGATTCTTTACCTTTAGGATGTCCTTCAGCTAGTGACCCGTAAAAAGAAGTTCATACGTGCGATAAAATATTAACTTTATATCCCACGCACCCACACATTACAATCACATAGTGTCACGAAGGAGTTATATAATAAAAGGTGATATCCCGTGTTTCTTTAAAAGTGGATATAAATAAATGAAAAAGAGGAAATTTAATTTAATTTAAGCAATGTGCGTGAAATATATGCAAGAGAAATTATCTGGGTATCAGCCAGAATCAGAAAAATAAAATATTCCAAAACTATTGGGCAATTATTTTATTTTAATATTTTCAACGTTTCGACTTAACTTTTAGGTCGCAATCAGGGCGGGAAGGATGTATGGAGAGATCTCAAAAGGAGGTTTATGGTCATCCAACGACAATTATAAAAAAAAAAAAAAAAAATCAACCTTAAGTTGATCTTGTCACAGGCCCCATCCCGACGGACAGAGACAGACAGAGCCCGCCCCACGGCGCCTCGCGGCCCATCATTTTAATAGAATATAAGGTCCATCATTGCTTTCCTACAGATTATATATTTTTAATCTTATCTAGACCCCCTCTTACTTCAGATTGTGAGAGAATCAGTAGTTTGGGGGAAATTTGTTTTTAATTTTAAAATTGGTTGCCACTATAAATTGATGGATTATTTATTAGATTAGGATATATAAAAAAGGACTTGGAAATGGGTATAATGCCCAAGGCTTAGCAAAAAAAAAAATGAGAAATTGAAAAAATTGTGAAGACAGAACTCTGTACCTATTAATCTAAATTATACTAAAGACCATCTGAAACTTTACTGTAGTATATTTCTGGCAGCGAGCACATCTCTCGGAATTCTGCATATAATAAGGGCTCATTATGAGAACGCGGATATTGCAACGTCGTCTGCCCGCTTGGGAACTGTCAGTCTGTCTGCACACCCCTACTTGATCCCGTTCGAGGGGATTCTGTTACTCTGCAAATACCGCTTTTTATATACGCATTAGCTGATGCCGAGGGTGGGGAGAGAGAGACCACAACCCGTTTCCGTAGGACGATTAGTTGCTAGTTAGGCCCCACAATAGAGGAGTGTCGGATTTTCGGATCGCCCCCCCCAGAACCAATACAAACCCCGCTGTCGGCTATAAAATTTTAGCGAGAAAACACGCTCCCATTGTAGGTGACAAACAGACACAGCCGTTCTCCTCGCTCGTTACGGGCCCTCTTCAGGGGCTTATTCCCCGCTGATTTACGGGTGACGGGTGGTTTTGTCTGTCGCGTGCGGACTGCTCCCGCCCCTAACCATTGTCGAGGAGGGAGGACAACCATAAGTGGGCATTATTAACCTCGTCCTGCCGATAATAATAAACTGCCGAACATAGGTGTCCTCTCTACTAGTGACAAAACACAAATAAATAAACGAGCTCTTGGGGAAACGAAATACGTTGGTGAATTCGTCCGTCAGAACGAGAAATCTTCGCAATCAAACAATTTGTGCAGGTAATACACAAGCGTCGAATCTGTTTCGAACTTGCACTACTGAAACCAAGGATTACCTAAAACGTCTGCCCACAAGTACCCGTGCAGCTAAATCACGTAAATGAGATATGTGTTACAAAAAGCTATCATAAATAACCTTAACCAAAGAACATTAATTAATTAATTAGGCTTGTCTGTAACCACACTACACACGCACGCTCCGAGAGGAAGTGAGTGAGAGATAGAGAGGGAGTATGAGAGGAGGGGGGAGACATGGCTCTTAATAGTATATTTACTTAAATATTATTTTCTTCAGACATCATTTGGGTCTGANGCCAAATTCATTCACCTCAGAGGAATTTATGCCCTCAAGACCTTTGTACCAGTTTATATTTGTATTTGTGAAACTGAAAAAGGCTCAGTGTGAATGGATTTAAAATTACTAGTACTAAGAAATGAATGCATCTACTTTTAGAATATTCATGTATGTAAGTATATTTTTTTTTTAATCGTTTGATTGTCGTTAAAACATTTTTGGAATTTGTGGTAGCGTTTGAATATTCCGTGATCAAAGCAGACCCTTATATTCTAAAATGCACATCCCCTCCACCCCAAATAAGTCCATGACGTCGGTCCGATTTCATTACCGTCCTCGCGGATCGCTACAATTCAGCGTCCCCAAGGGAGCGCCCTGAATATTAAGTGTCTGATTAACAAGAGGTCCCAGAGCGAATCGAAAGTAACTACGAAAAAAGAAAATAAGTGGCTATAAAACGGAGTTTGCGCAGACGCCCTGAAAAATCCAGGATCCGCGAGTGTGGAGCACGACTCTAGGAGTAATACTACTAAATAACCAATGGCCATTCTTGGTGAGTGCATATGCAAGGTGGGGTGACAAGTTACGAGGCCAGAGTTCTGGCTTCTTACCCCATTCCTATGGTATACATACGTACCTCTCCAGAGAAGTTTACTGTTTCGAGAATCTCCCATTAATGGTTCATACAAAGGTACAGGGAAATAAGATATTGAATATTGAAATAATAGCCGCGATGTGGATATGGTCTAGTAAAAATGATAAAAATTATTACTTATTGTATATTAAAAAATAAATCCAAAATTTATGTATGGATAACTAGTAGAACTGATTCCAATTTCGAAATATTTTATTTATCATGAGATTTTTTTTTTTTTTATGTCAAAAGCTAATTTATCTAAACTGGGACAGGTCTTTGAAGTAACTTGCTCTTTGCAGCGGTAACTGGCAGTTGACAGCTTTTGTTATTGAGAGACTCGAAAATAAATCATTTTTNCAGACGGGCAAAGGACTGGAGGGTACACAGATCATTTGAAGATTGCGAGGTAAAGAGGAGTTGTGAGTTGAAGAGAAAAGAATGAGGTACTGGCTGCTAACAGTAACAATAAGAAAGGTGCAGAACAGTTACAGGACGGCTTTTATCTGTTCTGGTAAGAAGGAGGGGGATAGAGGTAACCGAAATTTAAAATCTAAATATCTCTATTATTATTAGTGTTACAAAAAAAGTATAGAACAAAATTGGTTTTAAATAGAATTTTCTAAATTTATGCTCAATAAAATAAAAAACACATATAAAAAAATATATATTTAAAAATGCTTTTTGGGACCTCTAATTTTAAAATGTAGATACCAAATTCTGTATTTAGGACTTGCTTTTAATTGCAAGTCCCAAAATTTTTTTTTTTTTTAATTGTTAGATAGAGAGAGGTGGACCAAAATTTTATCATTTCTTTTCTTCTTCTTTTATTTTAGTTATGTAAAAGTTTTTGGGCCTTTATAGATGTAAAATTTATTTTTCTAATATTTATGTTACATTACATATTAGGGAAAAACTGGAAGACATTTACGGATGTAACTACGATGGCAGAGCACTTTTCTAGTTCTTCCTTCCTGGCTGGACTTTGTTCCTTCCTCACCATATTGCATAAACAAACGTTGTAAAAACATTCTAATCTCTGGTTTTCTTTATCAAACAGGTCCTTCATCTTTATCTATTTTCATCTTTAATGAAACATGATAAATCTCAGGCTCATATCGTAAAAATAGTTTTCAAGAATTTTAGCAAGCCCGTTAAGAAAAAATTTTTGTTGTTTGAGCATTTGTCTTACTCTGTTGACTCTGGCTTTTCCTGTTTATATTTGGAATTTCCAAATAATTTGGTAATTAAAAATTGTTCAAATACTCAAATATTTGCACTTTTACTTTTATTTTCCCCAGTGGAAAATCTCTGGCATTAAATTATTACTTTTTAGATAAAAGTTCACCTAGACCCACACACACACATACATACATATATATATATATATAATATATTTAATTTTGCATTTATGCATTTATGCTTCTTTTTGTTTAAACTTATGAAATAATTTATGGGCAAAATAAATGTAAAATTCCTTTNAGCTCCTTCGAGCATAAGACGATGTATTCGTCTTTCTCGGAGGTTAGACTCTCGACACTAGTGCTGGGGATTTAATAACTTATCTGGCTAGTCTCGATGGTGTAAACGGCTAACGCGCTTGCCCGGATAGAAGGAGATCCAGGTTCGAGCCCTGGCTGAGACAGTTAGATTTTTTTATTCTATTCCACTGCATTTATTGTTTAAATTAACGTAGGATAAAATACTACAACAAAAATAATATTTATTATCATGTATCGATTCGCTTAATGGATAAACTCCAAAAAAGTATAAATTGCGAATTTTGTCTCAACAAATTTGTTGTGTTTATAGCGTGCAAGTAATTATAATCAAATTTATATGTTCTATGAGCAAATTGTTGGAATTTTAATAAGCATTTTGCATTGATCTATCACTCATTATGATTTCTCATTCCAATTTTTATTAGCTATCCTATCTAACTGCAATTAACGGTACAACGAGCAAACAGAAATTAAAAAACACAGATTAACGTTCTGATAGATCGGTGTGGTTCATAAGGTTGCTAGCAGATATAAATAATGCATAAGAACTAGTATACTTAAAGTTGCATAGTGACGGAGAGATAGTTGGCTAATGGGACATACCGAAAGATATGAGACCACTGTTGAGCATGGACAACTTGATGGTGTTTGGTATAGAGACGAGGGAAACACTGGAGACTGGCTTCTTCTTCTTCGGCCTGTCCAGGTCTTGAGACCTGGCAGTGGAACGAGAACGATGTTTCCGACCGGACGCCTGGGCGGAGCCGGCAGAGGCAGCCAGGGACGACAGCTTGCTGTCGGAGAGTGCGAAAGAGGCGAGAGAAAAGCCGACAAGAGCGGCCAGAGAACAAGCTTGAAGGAGTGCAAGCACGCGACTGCCAGACTCTAGACCCCCTCCCCTCGTCCCTCTCCCACCCTCCTTCGTCCCCACTCCCACCATTCAAAGACATGGAGGATTTCACTTTGGTATAAGAAGAGATACATAAGGTTAATCAGCCGATTTATCCATGTATTACATTACTTGAAACATTAATTCCTCAAGTATTTAGTCTTAAAGGCTACGTCGTCCTCTTCAGCCATGTTCATAATGGAAGGAAAAAACTACTCATTACTGAGTGCAACTTAGTGCACAAGTTTCACCTAGCTCTTACTATAAGAACCACTGCAATTTCATTCTTCAGGATTCAAAAGATTATAGAAGATTATTGAATTATTATTCTTCTGACTTCTAATGAATGAAAAAAATAGTATAAAAAATTGATCAATAAAAAAAGTGTTGTCATTTTATATTTAACGACTATTATATATTTTGTGTTGGCTATTATAAATCGTGTTGGTAGTTCTAATTTATATCGAGCAGTTTGATTGTCGATTAGTGAGCTTGAATAACGGAATCGCTTAGTTGATTTGAGATAATTTAAAAATGATTTTTAAAATATCCATCGCATTATATTTATCATAAACATTACCATTTTCATACTGTAAGGAAAAAAATATTTTTTTAAGTTTTTTTTTTGTTTTTTTTTCAAATTTTGATTTGTTTAAGGAGCACTCGATTTGTGATATTTTATTAATCTATACGAGGATGTCTAGCAATTAAGGGACGAATATTTGAGAATTTTGGTATTATTACAAGGCACTATTCATAATTACTTCATAATTAATTTAATCTCCAAAATTTTAGCACTTTTTAGGGCAAGGGAACAGAATAAAAAATCTAACTATCCCAGCCAGGACTCGAACCTGGATCTCCTGCTCTCCGGGCCGGTGCATTTTCCATTTATGCTACCGAGACAGGACTGATTCCCCGCTCTAGTGTTTGTTCCCTTGCACTAAAAATTGTTAAAATTTACGTGAGATTAAATGCCACAAAAAAAATTTAAACCGTAATTTAAACAGCTTGACAATGTCAGCGAACGAATATATCGTCTTACGCTCGGAGGATAGACTCTCGACACTAGTGCGGGAAATTAATAACTTATCACACTTGTCTCGGTAGCGTAAATGGAAAATGCACTGGCCCGGATAACAGGAGATCCAGGTTCGAGTCCTGGCTGGGACAGTTTGATTTTTTATTCTGTTCCCTTGCACTAAAAATTGTTAAAATTTACGTGGGATTAAATACCACAATAAAATAATATTTATGTCTCCAAAATATTTTCGCAAGCCGAGAGAACTTAGATAGTTTATGGAACTGGAAGGAAGATTATCGGTATTGTGATATTAGTTTTCAAAATGGCCAATCTCTAGAAAAAAAGAAATACAAAAGATATTTCCCCTAGTTTGGGTAAACTTGGACATCCGGAAAATGTTTTCGATAAAGCTGAAGTAAGACTTGATCAGCAGAGAAGGGTTCACATGTGTGCATTGTCTTTTTAGTGAAAATCATTAAAAATACACCGATTATCTATCTAACCGAATCTATATTCCAATCCCAACCTTGGCCGAACCCCAACAAATTCTTTAGTTACAAACGTACTCTCGCTCTCCTGTCAGAATCTGTTCTGTAGTCCGGAATTCCCATTGGGGCGATTCACGCCGACCCGAATCAGCTCTCCTGAGGGAACGACAAACAGCCCCCGGACAAGACAACAGGGCTATAATGACGAGAGAGGGCGATGATTGGATCGTAATGACGGTTAGGACTGGAGCGGTAAACAGCGGGTGGGAGCTGTCGGGAGCAGTTATGACGGATGGGCCTCTCTCTGATGAGTTCACATTGTGTAACTCCTCTGCAGACGGTCATGGGAGTGATCCGACGGGGGAGTGGCGGACTCCAGGTCCCGGACGCAAAGGTGTCGCAGAACATCGCACGCGTGCGGATCAATAGCTTCCAGGAGAGGAAGCTATGTTTACAAACCACGTCCCCAGCTACCATTGTCGCCCAAAACCATAAGAGCTGGTCGGCAAAACATTCCGAAAGAATGTTTACATTTAGCAGGATCTCATATGACAGATATCTGAAACATTTTCTATATTTCCTCTGACTGTGCATATACATACCAACTTTGTACTTAAAACTGACAGTAAAATATATGGATATGTTGTGTCATACGTAGGTTTGTGTGCCTTTGATTGGACGTGTTTATCTATGCTAGATTTTAACATTCCATAACGAACCTGCAACAACACATTCGTCGTTGACCATAATAGGGACATTAGGTTTGGGAGCTTAACTGGAATCGTAAAATGCGATTAAAAATATTTTAAAAATTGATTTTACAACCTTTAATTGTCAAAAATATACGAGCAATAGAAATTAAAAGTTCGTCGTGCAATAGCTGCTCAAAACAAGCGAATTTCTTAGTATCTTATATTTACAAATTTCCTTGTCCTAAAGTAAATAATATACCTACTATAATTTTTTAATCGCATCTGACATTTAATGCATTTTTCTACTCAAATTCGTTCGATTTCACTCAATTAAGAGCTCTTGTTTTTGTTCTTTTTACACTTGAACATCCCTGTTTTTTATGTTTCAAGTTATCTTCTTAACCTTAAAAATATAAAATCCACAGTTTAGATTACATCCACTCCTAATTCTTATAAATAAATAATATAAATTAAAAGTAACTTTACAGGGAGAAAGGGCCCAATGACCTTACTTCTAATAAATCCAGGCCTTTAGGCCCTAGAGGTCGCGAGGGGTTATCTTCAGTTTAGTCGCCGGAGAGGATTGTAAGGCTATTAGTCTGACGACAGGGATTGGGCATATAGATTAGGGTAAAATGGGAGTTCGCTATGGAAGTGATCAAAGGTGGAGTTGAGCGGATAATATGGAGCATTTACAATTATTATTAGGACTTTGGATTGAAAGGATTGTATTCGTTGGATATTGAAAGGCACTTCTAAACCTGGTGCTGCGGATACGATGGGCGGCTGGATAGTTTTTATTAAGAAATAAAAGCCTGCCCTTTGGCTGTTCAAAAAAATTAATTACTTCTTGATCCTCATCCGCGTTTAACCCTAAGTACTCCATTGTTCCATTAGAGTTTATTATATTAATGTATATA
>KZ808739.1:47091-61527 GCA_000696205.2 Oncopeltus fasciatus
CGCGTACTGCCCAGCTAACGGGAGCTTCCACTCAGAACATCCTCTCAGGAAGCATTATCACAAGATGGAAAGGTCTGGCTGTGCCCCCGTCGCATCCCCTGTCTCTCTCTCTCGTCTTGGGGTCAGTCTTGGATGGGTGTGGGGTGGGGGCTGGGCACATTTGTCCCGAACCTCCGCGGGCTGTGGGCGCTCTGCGGGAGGAGGAGCGCGTACTGCCCAGCTAACGGGAGCTTCCACTCAGAACATCCTCTCAGGAAGCATTATCACAAGATGGAAAGGTCTGGCTGTGCCCCCGTCGCATCCCCTGTCTCTCTCTCTCGTCTTGGGGTCAGTCTTGGATGGGTGTGGGGTGGGGGCTGGGCACATTTGTCCCGAACCTCCGCGGGCTGTGGGCGCTCTGCGGGAGGAGGAGCGCGTACTGCCCAGCTAACGGGAGCTTCCACTCAGAACATCCTCTCAGGAAGCATTATCACAAGATGGAAAGGTCTGGCTGTGCCCCCGTCGCATCCCCTGTCTCTCTCTCTCGTCTTGGGGTCAGTCTTGGATGGGTGTGGGGTGGGGGCTGGGGCACTGCTGGACATCCAGGAAATATGTGTCCCGAACCTCCGTGGGATGTGGGCGCTCTGCGGGAGGAGGAGCGCGTACTGCCCAGCTAACGGGAGCTTCCACTCAGAACATCCTCTCAGGAAGCATTATCACAAGATGTAGAAGTCTGGCTGTGCCCCCGTTTATAAAAAGTTAAATCAATTCTTCCTATATAATTCCTTTATAATGTACAATATTATCTATTTAAACCCACAATATATAAGAGACATATTTTATCATCTTTCTTTCCACAAACTTTATTTTTAATCGGTGCCCTTTAACCGATATAAAGTTTAACATAATTTCGAGTTTTATTGCTTGCAAGTCTAGCGAATTTATGAACATGAGGAGTAATATCTTAGTCAAAGTATTGATATCACCCTTTAATTATTATCATTATCTTAATCTATTATGAAAATCCATCCTCATTCCTAATTTATTAACAATCCCATTCTACACTGACAACTTTATTTTTTCTCAATATAATTTTATTTTAACTTACTGTGAAAACCACTTAAAAATGCTGGATTTAAATCACTTCACACATATTTTAAGCTGCTTTCTTTTTCTAAAATTCTTATATCTTATTTTTTCTCTGTCAAATTTCTTTTTAACTTACATCATTTCACTGATATTAAATTCTACATGATTACAATTTGTATTATATGCAATTTTAGCAAATCTACAAATATCATAAAGATTAATATATTAGTCAAATCATTGAAACTACACTGTAATTCTTATAAAATATTCTTTAAACTTTTATGGAAACCTAATTACATTTTTAATTTATTAAACTCTTTTCTTCATATTGATATCTTTCACTTTTCTCAACTCAATTATATTTTACTCTCTGTATTAATCATTTAAAAACACTAAACATAAATGACTTCTTACATATCCTAATCTGCTCCCTAATCTTGATCCTTTTGGTTTTTGTATTACATACTCTCATATTTATACTAACTTTATTTAATTACTTAGTCGACTTCAATTTTAAATACTGTATTAGACCAAAAATCTCAACCAATATATCATGTTAATAGTTCAGTGGAACATAAATGGCATACATCACAACAAAACACACCTCATAGAACTATTGCAGGAACACCCTGCGAAAATAACCTGTATACAAGAGACCAGACTTAAAGAGAATAGTAAGTTAAATCTCTCCGGATACAATATTATTAGAAAGGACAGTTCTTTAGGAATGATAGCCAGCGGAGGAGTATCTATCATCGTATCTGATAAAATTCCGTACACTATTCTTCCTATATCATCAGGATTACAAGAAATTGCAATACGAATTCATCATCCTCATAAAATTTCTCTGTGCTGCATATACCTCCCACCTAACAGATCCTTTACCGAAACACAGCGCAATACCATTTGCACTCAACTCCAACCCCCTATACTGATCCTAGGAGACCTAAATGCAAACAGCCCACTTTGGTACTCTCCAAAAACTGACACTAGGGTTCGTACTATTGGGACGTTTATTGACAAGTGTCGACTCCTCCTGTCCTCAACACGGACTCGTCCACCCATTTCTGTTCGGCCACTGGTAGAGAATCACATATAGACGTGTCATTATCGAGCCCTGCCCTGGCAACCAGTTTAGATTGGCAAGTTGCTGGATATCTCTATGGCTCAGATCATTACCCAATCCTCATATTACTGTTGGTTAGAGAGCCGTCCCTCTTAGGTATCAGACGGTGGAACATCAAGCAAGCCGACTGGGTCAAGTATCAGGACATAGCCCGTTATCGACCTCAAAAATACAGAGATAGACAGTTTTAACTCATCCATCAATCATTGTCAACTTTCAGCCGCTGAACTATGTATTCCAAAGACGAAAGGTCGTCGCTCCAGGTCAGTTGTCAAAGAGAGAAAACGATGTCTCAGGCGTTTTAAGCGACATCCCTGTTCGTTCCATCTCGAGCAATATCAATTATCAAGAAGAATCTGCAGACAAACTCTCAGAACATTTCAAAAGAAATCCTGGATTGATTTCCTATCCCAAATCAACTATTTGCCACCAATTACTCAGTTCTGGGACTCAATTAAAAAAATTAAAGGAACTATTAATGAAAAACCTGACAAATCATCTCTACAAACCTCTAGCGGTCTTATTACAGATCCAATACAAATAGCTGACTATCTAGCCGCCCATTTTCAATCAATTTCTTTAGATACAAATTTTTCACTAGAATTTACCAATATTAAACAACAGAGAGAAGCTATACCTATAAATATTGTAATAAACCCACTTGACCCTATGAACCTCCCCTTTCCATATGTTAAATTCATTGAAGCCTTGAGATCTAGAATAGATTCGTCTCGTGGAGCTGAGAATATTTGTATCAGCTTCATCAAAAATTTATCTTCTTGCAATAAATCCATATTACTAAAATTTCTAAACAAAATATTTATATAAGGTCAAATTCCAGAAATATGGAAGTTATCGACAGGGATTCCAATATTGAAAAACCTCGTGATCAAGCAACGATTTACCGCATCTCATTAACGTGCTCCCTCTGTAAATTATTAGAAAAAATTATCCTAAAAAGATTGAACTGGTTTCTTGAGGAAAAGAGGATCGAACTAAAATGTCAAAGTGGCTTTCGACAATGTAGAAGCACAAGAGACAATTTAGTCAAACTAGAATATGATATTAGAACCGGATTCTCTAAACAACACATGGCCCTTGCAGTGTTTTTAGATATCTGGAACGCATTTGACACTATTTGAAGAAGGCTGTTAATCGATACCTTAATAGACATTGGGCTAAGTGGGCTTAATACAGCTGATAAGCTCAAGACAATTTTCGGTTCGAATTGGAGAAAATTATTCCCGCTTAGTCACACAAGATAATGGTGTACAACAAGGCAGCGTTCTCGCGGCTAAGCTTTTTGCTCTTCCTACAAATCGTGTTTTAAATACAGTTTCAGCACCTGTTACAGCAATGCTATTTCCCGATGACTTTGTAATATACTGTTCCCATAAATCAACAGACACACACCAACAAGCCATTCACACAGTCACTAAATACAGTTAACCAGTGGTTCTCCGCACGGGGGTATTGTATCTCAATAGAGAAATCATACTCCATACTTTTTTCCAGAAGAACAGTTAACACACCTTTGTACATTAATAATATAACACTAAATTATCAGGACTCATTCACGTACCTAGGATTGACTTTCGACAAGCACCTCAACTGGCACACCCACATAAAAGCCCCAAAAAACAATAGCATGCGTGCCATGTCCTTGCTTAAAACCCTTTGCAACACAGCCTGGGAAGGAGACAGGAAAAGCATGCTGCTGTTGTATAAGAGTCTCATTAGGTCCAAGCTCGACTACGGCTGCGTACGGCTGTGGGCGCTCTGAGGGAGGAGAAGCGCGTACTGCCCAGCGAACGGGAGCTTCCACTCAGAACATCCTCTCAGGAAGCATTATCACAAGATGTAGAAGTCTGGCTGTGCCCCCGTCGCGTTCCCTTCCCCTGTCGCTCTCTCTCTCGTCTTGTGGTCAGTCTTGGATGGGTGTTGCTGAACATCCAGGACACACTTGTCCCGAACCTCCGCGGGCTGTGGGCGCTCTGCGGGAGAAGGAGCGCGTACTGCCCAGCTAACGGGAGTTTCCACTCAGAACATCCTCTCAGGAAGCATTATCACAAGATGGAAAGGTCTGGCTGTGCCCCCGTCGCATCCCCTGTCTCTCTCTCTCGTCTTGGGGTCAGTCTTGGATGGGTGTGGGGTGGGGGCTGGGCACATTTGTCCCGAACCTCCGCGGGCTGTGGGCGCTCTGCGGGAGGAGGAGCGCGTACGGCCCAGCTAACGGGAGCTTCCACACAGAACATCCTCTCAGGAAGCATTATCACAAGATGGAAAGGTCTGGCTGTGCCCCCGTCGCATCCCCTGTCTCTCTCTCTCGTCTTGGGGTCAGTCTTGGATGGGTGTGGGGTGGGGGCTGGGCACATTTGTCCCGAACCTCCGCGGGCTGTGGGCGCTCTGCGGGAGGAGGAGCGCGTACGGCCCAGCTAACGGGAGCTTCCACACAGAACATCCTCTCAGGAAGCATTATCACAAGATGGAAAGGTCTGGCTGTGCCCCCGTCGCATCCCCTGTCTCTCTCTCTCGTCTTGGGGTCAGTCTTGGATGGGTGTGGGGTGGGGGCTGGGCACATTTGTCCCGAACCTCCGCGGGCTGTGGGCGCTCTGCGGGAGGAGGAGCGCGTACGGCCCAGCTAACGGGAGCTTCCACACAGAACATCCTCTCAGGAAGCATTATCACAAGATGGAAAGGTCTGGCTGTGCCCCCGTCGCATCCCCTGTCTCTCTCTCTCGTCTTGGGGTCAGTCTTGGATGGGTGTGGGGTGGGGGCTGGGCACATTTGTCCCGAACCTCCGCGGGCTGTGGGCGCTCTGCGGGAGGAGGAGCGCGTACGGCCCAGCTAACGGGAGCTTCCACACAGAACATCCTCTCAGGAAGCATTATCACAAGATGGAAAGGTCTGGCTGTGCCCCCGTCGCATCCCCTGTCTCTCTCTCTCGTCTTGGGGTCAGTCTTGGATGGGTGTGGGGTGGGGGCTGGGCACATTTGTCCCGAACCTCCGCGGGCTGTGGGCGCTCTGCGGGAGGAGGAGCGCGTACGGCCCAGCTAACGGGAGCTTCCACACAGAACATCCTCTCAGGAAGCATTATCACAAGATGGAAAGGTCTGGCTGTGCCCCCGTCGCATCCCCTGTCTCTCTCTCTCGTCTTGGGGTCAGTCTTGGATGGGTGTGGGGTGGGGGCTGGGCACATTTGTCCCGAACCTCCGCGGGCTGTGGGCGCTCTGCGGGAGGAGGAGCGCGTACGGCCCAGCTAACGGGAGCTTCCACACAGAACATCCTCTCAGGAAGCATTATCACAAGATGGAAAGGTCTGGCTGTGCCCCCGTCGCATCCCCTGTCTCTCTCTCTCGTCTTGGGGTCAGTCTTGGATGGGTGTGGGGTGGGGGCTGGGCACATTTGTCCCGAACCTCCGCGGGCTGTGGGCGCTCTGCGGGAGGAGGAGCGCGTACGGCCCAGCTAACGGGAGCTTCCACACAGAACATCCTCTCAGGAAGCATTATCACAAGATGGAAAGGTCTGGCTGTGCCCCCGTCGCATCCCCTGTCTCTCTCTCTCGTCTTGGGGTCAGTCTTGGATGGGTGTGGGGTGGGGGCTGGGCACATTTGTCCCGAACCTCCGCGGGCTGTGGGCGCTCTGCGGGAGGAGGAGCGCGTACGGCCCAGCTAACGGGAGCTTCCACACAGAACATCCTCTCAGGAAGCATTATCACAAGATGGAAAGGTCTGGCTGTGCCCCCGTCGCATCCCCTGTCTCTCTCTCTCGTCTTGGGGTCAGTCTTGGATGGGTGTGGGGTGGGGGCTGGGCACATTTGTCCCGANTTTTTTTATCACTTGCTTTGCTATCCGCTAAAAAAGGAAGAGTCTTGGACCAAGCGGGCTGGTCACTAAGTCCACAGTTCATACATGTTTGTACAACCATACATGCACCGTCATGAATAGCTCATTTACCGCAGTACAAGAACTGGCAAAATGACGAAATTCCTAACAATTAAAACATTTAATCTGAGAGTGTTCAAATGAGTAGACATTTACAGGTACGAAATCAAATACTAAAACTCAGGAAATTAACATTCCTGTAGGACCTCATGAGTTAGTAGTTTTATTTCTACTAACATATTTTTTTTTTCTTTTTTTACAGACAGTAATTACAGTGTATATAATTTACTCATCAGAGCAATTAGACAGTTCCAAAGAAGATATGACTCTACGAGAATAACTTATGAGTTCTATCAGAAAGTGATTTCCTTACCTTCAAATGTTTTTATGTTGTTAAGATTTTTTTTTTAAATCTGCAGCATTTTCGATTTCCAATATTCACAAACTCATTTAGTTTTAGAACAGAAATGTTTAATAAGCCTGCTCACTTTAAAACGGGCATTATTGAAATGTGTGTCATTACTCATATTCTTAATAGGCATAATACTAATTTTTTTAGACCACTTTATTTTATTATTAAAAAGCGATTTAGGGACACCAGGGTAGCTCATGGGATCTGTTCGGGTATAGCAATCCTGATGCTGCGGGTTCAATTCCACCCAGGACCAGCTTTTATCGATAAATAAAAGCTTCTCCTAAGCTATGGATGTTTAGAATGAAGTAGCCACCTGTAGATAGCCCCTCCCTCCATGATCCTAAGTGGTTTAAAAGAAGGCTAACACTTAAAGAAAAAAAAGTGATTTAATGCCAGGCGGTTATTTCTTTTCATCGACCTCCATGATTTAAAAATTCGCTAAATAAAATAAACTAAGGATAAATGCATAAAGAGAAAATTAAAAAGTAGATATGAAGGAAGAGTAAGTACTACCTGTATCTGGAGACTGAAGTCAACCTCGAGAGCGGCACAATATGTCTTCACTGCTTGAATTCAAGCTCACGACTGACTGGTTCAGGCTGGACATTGGTGGGACCCAGTACGTATCTCGCTCTCTGCTTGTGTCTCGAAGAGTTGAGGCTTGTTTCTCTGGTGCACTTGGTCTAGTATAAGCCGCTTGAGTGTTCATCTTCCCCAGTAGTGTTTATCACACTGACAAACACTATAAATAATAAGCTTTCCTTGAACCACAAGTGTTTAGAATGGGGTGGAAACCTGTAGATAGCCCCTCCCTACATGGCCCTAAGTGGTTGAAAGGGAATATTAAAAGAAAAAAAATTTAATTTTTATATTAATTTTTAGCCTAATTGGGAAAAAAGTAATTAGAACAGTCACTTTTATTCCTTGTTTTTTTTTCTACATCTTCCCCGACATATTCCTACTTTTCGGTACTTTTCAAGGGGTATATTTCAATATGTTTGATTTATAGGAATATTTCTATCTTGTTTGTAAATTTAAAGTTAAACCAGGGTTAGAGTTGACTATACCAATTATTTTATAATAAAAGGGAAGCCTAACTTTGTTAGAAATTCGGTTTTATTTTTTAAAATAAATGTTGGACGCTAGTGGGCTTGTACATGTATGTAAAGATTTTAACTGAGAATATTTTTATGCTCAGTGGAGATCAGTTAAAAGTTTTTCAAAAGTCGCGTCAAAGTCCAATGTGAATAGCTAGATTTCCCTATGGAAAACCAACAAAAAAATGAAAACAATTGAAAAAAAAAAAAAACTTATTGATCTATAGAGTATGAAGCTTATGAAATATATTGAGCATTGTGATTGGATTTTTTTTCCCCCAAAAAATCTGTTAAATAAGTGACAAGTTACTAGATTAACTTATGAATCTCATTAATCGAAGTTTGTTATTATATCATTGAGTATTATATCAAAAAGATATTCAATTAGTTCTATATACTGTTGGGGCAATACAGAAATTTGTAGAACATGACTATTTCTGTTGACCTTCTGGCAGCTGCACTCGAAATGTTAGTGCCTCTTTTTTATTGGCTCCTAATTTAGTCAGGTAAAAGGCACATTGGTGTTTCATGTTTGCCTAGGCCATTGACAAATCTAGGTTACAAGAAGCTGCCTCGTAGAGTCAAGTGTGAAGGTTGTTCCGACTCCCTGGGTGGTTGTGGGGGGCTTGCTTCACCGATCCACCTTCGGCAAATACTGGAGCGAAAGAGAGGCCCATTGTCACGTGACCTCTTGCATGTGACAGAACAAACGACAGAAGGGCGTTCCTATTGGCTGGCTCTCTTCTCCTCTGAAGGGACGCAGTGTTCTCCAGCTCCAGTTCGGGACTGTCGCAATGGTGGCGCACCTTCGCCGTGTTTTAAAATATGGACAATTCAAGTCACGTAGGAGCAGCGTAAACGAAGGAGATTTCCCGTGTGTCGTTATAGATGGAAATAATTGTTAAATACTGAATTACTTATTTGCTTATTTACTTATTACATTAACCGAAGATTGTTATTTTATCAATGCGTTTTACATCAACAGGTAATATATCAATGGATACCACAAGGATAAAAGACAAGATCGCTAAGGCTGGCACTAGATTATCCTGGAGCGGAGGAATGGGGAAAAGCACCCAATAAAATAACATATGAGTTTTATAAGATGATTTTAGTTGGTGTTCGGTCAGGGTAGATCCAAAAAAAAAATACAAATTTAAAAAATGTATTTTTTTAAAGGATTATCTGCCAACGTTTTGGCTCACATTGAAAGCCATCTTCACAGCCGTTGATGGCTTGCAATGTGAGTAGAAACGTTGGCACATAATCCTTTAAAAAAATACATTTTTTAGATTTGTATTTTTTTTTTTTTTGGATCTTACTTGACCGAACCCCAACTAAAATCATCTAACAATAATATCTGCGGTCAAAAAACTCTCCTTTTGAATATGAGTTTTAGTGTGAAAGTTATTTATTTTAAATAAGGAGATTATTTAACATCCGTTGTAATTAACCTATTGGCGATTAAACCATCTTAGAATATTGCTCACGAAATATCCCATGTTATCTATTCCTGTAAACGCGCCTCGAACGTCAACAAATGATATACCTTGAAGAACGATAATAAATAAAAAAACCACGTTTTTAACCGCTTGTGATTTTTTCTTAGCAAAGGGCTAATGACAATAGATNATTAACTGTACGCGGTCTGGCGTCCATAATTTCCAAAATATTGTAAAAAAAAAGTGGATATTTTTTGTAAATAGTGTAAAAAAAGTTTTTTTTTTTTAATTGTTGGATTTAGTTTGTAAATTACTTAAATCAGTTGAGGAGAGGAGGGTTTTAGAGGAATAATTTAAAATCTAAATATCTTCCTTATTATATTTGAATTACGAATATGTTTAAATTATAACATAGTCGGCGTAAAATCTAAATTTCAACGTTTATGTACTACATCATTTTTAAACAATGTCAAATTGATATCAGGAATTTGATAAAGGTTTCAACATCGTTTCTCTTCGCTTTTGAGAGGAACATTGGGCACTTTTCAGTAGCTTAGGTCTCTTGTTAATCATGATTAAAACACACCCAAGAGCAATTATGCTCGTAACTTTGTGCGGATAATTTTATTTACTAACTTCTCAAAATACTTTTTACTTTTAATTGAGACAAGTTAATGTAATGTAAGGCCTTCAATGTTTGAAGCAATTAGTTTTAGTGGGTTTTTAATAACATTTTAGGATTGCAGAATTAGCCTTTAACAATAGGTATAAACTCAAACAAAAATGTTGATAATCTCGAAATGGTCAAGTTCACTGTTTATTCGCCCTAACAAAAATAAGGGGTAATTATAAGGGCTTAAGTTTATAACATTTTAACAACATTCTAACACATTAGAAATAGTAATACTTGTGATCGGTAAAATCCTGAACACCCCATGTGATATATTTAAGATCTCGTTAGATTTGGTGCACAGGTGGTGAAGTAAAAAGGGACTTCTAATTAACCAAAATAAGGTTGAGATTAAATAAAAGAAAACTTTTCACACTTTAAGAGTTGCATCTCCAAGGATCAAGACGAAATTTCGTGAAGTTTGACAAATGTTGGAATGAACAAATTACAATGGTATGTGCCTTTGAAAAACAACGCAGGGCCATTTGGTTATGTCGAAAACAGTAGGAGAAAATTGGGGGATTAAACTAACAATTGCTTGTTAGTTCTTGCTGAATATACACTGCCGGACAAAATTAAAGGATCTCTTACAAATATTTATATTATTATTGCATAAGAGATAAAAATAGAAATCATTGCCCCAGACTGGACTTTGTGTTGTATCTTATCCAGTTAATCCTGTACCTGTTTATATTCCCACCCGTTTATGGAGAAAAGGGTCAGTTAATCCACTTCTTTTCTTTCTTCCTATCAGTAAATGGTTAGTTGTTAGCAAAGATTCATCTTATTGAAGATTTTCTAACATTTAAGAGACTTTAGTTTTTACTTGTGAGTTTAGTAAGAACGTTGTGATGGCCAACAGAAGAGCATTGACCGAAGAGGAATCAATTCGTGCTGTTGCTTTGAGTGAAGAAGGGTTTTCTCAAAGGCATATTGCGCAACGGCTCCAGCGGTCACAATCCGTAGTGTCCAGGGTGCTTAATAGGCACCGTCGAACTGGAGGGCATACAAGAAGAGTCGGACAAGGCCGTCCGAGGTCAACTTCCCACCGTGACGAGAGATTTTTGCAACTGCATGCTCTTCGGGATCGCCGATCAACTGGTAACAGTCTGCGTGGTCTCCTCCAGAGGTTCAGGAATGTGCAAATTTCAGAGCGAACCGTGAGAAGACGACTCAACGATTATGGATTGACCTCCCATCCTTCAGCTACTGGACCTCTTCTCTCCAGGGAACACCGGGTTGAGCGCTTGAGGTTTGCTCGGGAGCACCTAAACTGGACTCAGGAAGATTGGAGCCTCGTATTATTCAGCGATGAGTCAAGATTCTGTCTCCGATCTCCAGATGGACGGGAAAAGGTATGGCGAAGGCGGGGAGAGAGGTATGCTCCATGCACTTTTTCTCCAAGGGTTGCGTTTGGTGGTGGGTCAGTGATGGTGTGGGGGGGCATAAATTTAAACTCCCGTACAGAGTTGGTTCTTGTGAACCGTGGCTCTATAACTGCTGACAGGTACATTAGGGAGGTACTTGAGCCACATGTAATACCTTTCGCCAGAAATATCGCAGGTAACTTTATTTTTATGCACGATAATGCCCGACCTCACGTTGCTCGATCAGTGCAAAATTTCCTCAGACAAGCAGAAATTGACGTTATTGTTTGGCCACCCAGAAGTCCAGATATGAACCCAATAGAGCATGTATGGACATGCTTGGAAGACGTGTCCGCGCCCGAGACCCACAAAATTTGGCAGATTTAAGGGAAATGATGGCATAGATATCAAATCATCAAGCTGAAAATGCAATTGAATAAAATACAAAGGCCAGTCGGTTTACTCACAACTGGGGCTAAAAAGTGAATACCTGTTACTTCATTGGAAGTCCCCCTTGACCACCATTGAAGGGGAACATATCCTACTCAAAAGTTACAAAATAAAAGTAACAATGGTTACTCCATATGGTGGAAATTATTCCATGTCCAATAAAGGCCTAAATATGGTACGATGTATATTCCCTCCTGAGAGGCCCTGTTACCTTATCCAAAGGGGTGTTAAAATAAAAAAAAATAAAAAAAAAAAAATAAATAAAAAAATATATATATATATATAAAATGACCGTTTTATCAATTTAAGATTTCAGAGGGCTGGAAATATTGTAATCCTATTTAATAACTACCAATACTTAATAATTCCTTTAGAATATTCTCTGAACTTGTTAAAGCCCATTCGACTTCTTTAAAAGGAGAATTCAAATCGGACCTATTTAGTAATTTATTCAAAGAGTAATTTGTTTTTGTTGTTCTACAAAATACTCTTAATTTTAAGGCATTACTGGGAAAAAAAATTTCACAGCCGCTGAACCAACTCGAGAAAGTGTCTTTGACCTGCCCACTACATGGAGTTTTTTTTTAAAAATAGCAGTGGGGATACGAAGTTGGAAAGGAAGAACGGCTACGTGCAACCACTAACGGATATTGATGAGGTTCTGCAGGAAGCTGTCGATTTAAATCCATTCACAAGTACTCGCGTACTTGCCCGACAGTTATTGTGAGGAGAGATAAAATTAGTTGCAATCTACTCTCCATGGAGACGGTGAAAAAGAGCAATAGACTGATCCCTCATGAACTTACTCCTCAGCAATCAGCCAAGAGTTTATTTATTGAAAAACACTTCTGATATTTGATTAAACTAGAAGATTGTCATCTGACATGAATAGTGGGTTTACTGGCGAAATCCGAAAATACCTGTCAGCAATGGCTAGATCGCGGTCAAAACTCTTTCCCGGTTGCAGCAAGGGCCAATTTGAAATAAAATCCATGTTTTGCGATTATGGAATGTTGAAGGTGATATTCTTGACTAATTTGATCTTAATGGATGCCGTATGAATTCTGAACTCTACAAACAACTGAAAAGATTATATGCAAAGTTGTCTGAATGTTATCCTGCATTGATCAACTGAAAAGTTTTCACACTTCCCATCAAACCGAAGAAAAGTTTAAAGAACTTCATTGGTTTAAACTCTTGCCTCATCCACCAAATAGTTCAGACCTTGCACCATCGGATTACTACTAATTTCAATCCATGGCCAATTTTCTTAATTTACTGAATACCAAAGAACCCACTGGTTGGGAAGCTCATAGGTAAGCCCATTGACATCCAAATTCTGCATTTAAGAAATGTAAGCATTACACTTGTGACATTATGACACGATTAAGGGTGCATTAAGATTGTATTGTTAGTACTTATGGGATAAATATAGTATTAATGAGACAAAATAATAAAAAAGAAATTTAAATTAATAAATCACACAATTCATTAACAATTTCAGATATTTATTATATCAAAGACAATATAATGTAAATAACACAACAACATTTTTGTACATAGCAGTGTCAAAATTGGAAAGAATAATTCCATTTAAAGTAAATAAAAAANTCCAGATATGAACCCAATAGAGCATGTATGGACATGCTTGGAAGACGTGTCCGCGCCCGAGACCCACAAAATTTGGCAGATTTAAGGGAAATGATGGCATAGATATCAAATCATCAAGCTGAAAATGCAATTGAATAAAATACAAAGGCCAGTCGGTTTACTCACAACTGGGGCTAAAAAGTGAATACCTGTTACTTCATTGGAAGTCCCCCTTGACCACCATTGAAGGGGAACATATCCTACTCAAAAGTTACAAAATAAAAGTAACAATGGTTACTCCATATGGTGGAAATTATTCCATGTCCAATAAAGGCCTAAATATGGTACGATGTATATTCCCTCCTGAGAGGCCCTGTTACCTTATCCAAAGGGGTGTTAAAATAAAAAAAAATAAAAAAAAANAAATTAATAAATCACACAATTCATTAACAATTTCAGATATTTATTATATCAAAGACAATATAATGTAAATAACACAACAACATTTTTGTACATAGCAGTGTCAAAATTGGAAAGAATAATTCCATTTAAAGTAAATAAAAATAAAAAGCATAAAAAGTGCTATGCATTTCATGTGTCACAGCAAACTAGAAAAAAAGTATAAAAATATTTCATCACATCAATGTTATATAAAAACAAATAATAAACATTTTAAATTTCTCCATAATATAATGTAGCTGCAGAGTAATGTGAATGAACTAGATTGCTTTAAAAAAGAAGTGATAAAAATTTTAAGACATGAGATTGTATCAAAATGTCTAAACATTTCTATATTTAAATAAAATACCCATAATCTTTAAAATGTAAATTTACATCTAAAGTTTAATGGGTAAGAAAAACTTAACAATGTAAGATTATTAATTATATATAATAACAATCTTCTCATCTATCAAAATAAATTCATTTTATTCATCAACAAATTGAATATTTATTAGTTTTAAAAATGACTTACAATTGTATTTTCAGAAATGCTACACATTACAAACAAAATTAATGAAACTAGCACCAAACAAACAATTTTTAAATTAATTTTCAATGTTGGCAGTACTCAAATGTATACATTTAATAATTTTCACTTGATAAATAGAATAATTAGTATATAGTTATTTTTTATCACACAAGTTTAACTGACACTACATAATGTTCATCCTTTAACGAGAGAAAGACTAGATTCATATTACTACAATAAATTATATTTATTTTGTAAAAAGGAATATTACAAAGAGGAATCAATCAGATTTAGTAAAGTGTCAACTATCTGAATTTTTTTTTTTTTTTTTTTTTTTTTTTTTTTTTTTTTTTTTTT
>KZ808739.1:88785-103022 GCA_000696205.2 Oncopeltus fasciatus
ATAAATGATTATTTTTTATTGTTGTAATTACAAGAAAAAAATATGTAGCTCCTTTTTTAAATATTTCTAGGTGAGTAAAAAAATAATAAAAATGATCTTTGAAAATATGATTAATAATCAGCTATATATCAACCATAATACTACTCTATTCAGATGGCATTAATCATAGATTAATTAAGAGCAGCACATTATGTTCTCAAGTACCGTTTTGTAGAAATGTACTAATTCCTAAAAAAAAAATTGAGTTGCTATACTATGTGTTACAAAAACAA
Organism: Oncopeltus fasciatus; assembly: GCA_000696205.2. Lineage (NCBI taxonomy): Eukaryota > Metazoa > Arthropoda > Insecta > Hemiptera > Lygaeidae > Oncopeltus > Oncopeltus fasciatus. The sequence goes on from KZ808739.1 coordinate 89,058, forward strand.
AAACTCTCCATTTGAACTAAAAGTCACAATGTTATTCAATCCAGCCAAGGCTAATTCTTTATCAGAAAACAGAATAGATCATTATCAAATAAAAAGTGAAAGAGTGAACAATGGATAAAGAGTCACGACTACTGATTGGATGGCCTTGGTTTGAAGTCTTTAGGGGCCCAGTCCTTCAGCAAATGCATGCTCCTGGCTCTTTACTAAATGGTTTACATTATAGTACGGGGTTGGAGTAATATATCTTCCAATGAGTTTAAAGAAGCTATCTTTCAATACTTCACACTATAACAGAACTCAAAAGTTAATAGATTTTTTATGGCAATAATTTTCATACAATGTAAGAAAAAAAAAAAAATAAGTACTTAATCCCTGACATTTCAATGAAACTGAATATAGTTATAATTTACATTTTTATTTACCTTATACTAATAAAAATATAACTTTATAATCAGGTGGTATCTGGGATTCTAATACCAGATACCACTTGATCATAAAAATAGTTTTCACTCAATAACCGTTACACAATTTCTCAAGATTGTTTTATTCATATATTTTTTTACATTCCTTAATTAATTAAATATTTTAGTTTTCAATTATGTACTAGTTATTCCAATATAACCATCTGTTAAAACAAATAAAAGTGTTTCAAATTTTCTAAAAATTTTATTTTTGTTAAAATACGTCTTTGTTACTACAGAGTAACAGTTGTTTGTTTAATTCGCCCACCTTCGTTGTAATGTAAAATTTATCATTTATATCTCTTAGCACTATCTATCTTTTTTTTAATGAACTGGGGTGAAGCTATACAATTATAAGGAATAAAAAACTGTTAAACTTAGATCAGTGACAATGATACTTATTTATTAAAGCTGAGCGCTTTCGAGACTCTATGTCTCATCCTCAGAGCCCAGGAATTTTCAGACAAGAGTCTAATAATGGACTCTACAAATGGAAGTCCATTACTAGACTCTCGTCTGAAAGATTCCTGGGCTCTGAGGATGAGACATTAGAGTCTCAAAAGCGCTCAGCTTTAATAAATGAGTATCGTTGTCACCGAGCAAAGTTGAACAGTTTATTATTCCTTATAATTATCTATCCCCAATTGAATTATTAGTGTTTCCACTAGATCGCACAGCAATGCACCTCCATAATTCATAGGTATGTGAAAACTAAATAACCTTTTGTTCTGGTTTTCACACCATTTTTAATAGTTCACTTTGCTACTTGCTTTCACCATGAACCGAACTATGCTATTGTCCCGTGTAGTGACACTGAGCGTGAGCACTAAAGTGACCAATTTCCTTTTCATTTTAATTGCATTTTCTCTGGTGGTTTAAACTATCAAAATTATCCATATTTCAATTGTCAAATTTTGCTTCCCAAATTTAATGGTTTACGGTGATTCAAGAAATTAGAGGATTTGCAGATTTCCACATAGCGGTGAAGCAAAAATCTCGAACCAGATGAAATCCATTCCCTTTGGTGGAATTTACAATGGAAAGAGGATTGAATGCTGTTTTTTTAAACCAAAGAAACGACTCCTCTGAGGAATGCTGAAAATTGTGGTAAGTAGATTTTCAAATTCTCTTCTTACTTCTTTTGTCATTTATTTTTACCAGTTTGCCTTACAGTCTACATATTCTTTTGTTTTGTTTGCACTTTCAAAAAATGCCCCTACACAATGTACAAAGCACACAAGTCAGAGGTGTCACTATAACAAACTGAAACCCAAGTTTATTATTACCGTGTAGAGATAAGCAATCTATGAATTTTAAAAAATACGCTGAATCAATTGAAACAAGTTCTTTAAAAATGCCTATTAAGTTCTAGTTCAATCTATCTTGAAAGAAGATCTTCTTTCCAGATGAGGACATTCACAACCTTTCCTAGAAATTTCTATAAAAGTCACCAGACCCTCACCCCGTATCATCAACTTATTAAATATAAATTAAAGACCCTTTTCTTGGAAACAAAAATAAAAAAGCATGATAATTATGCACAAATATTTGAAATTTGAACAACTAATAAACCTATTACTTTCATATCTAACCATTGCATAAAATAATCTACTCACCACTGACTGAAAAATCTACACAATTAGCACCAAAAATAATACTTTCTTTGGTGTAAATTGCAACTTCCTTATCAGCTCTCAAATCAAAAAGGCGACACTGTAAGATAAAAGATGTATGTTGTAAATAAATAAATAAAATTTTTTTTTATTAAACAAAACAATTGTGGTAGTTAAACAAATGAAAAACCTACTGTGGAATCATCAGACCCAGTAGCAACAGCATCACCACTAGGATGGAATTTAACACTATTAATATCAGAAAGGTGGCCTTCAAATGACTGAACACAATTCCCAGTCCTCATATCCCAAACAAAGACTTTTCTATCACAGCTCTGAAATCATACAGTAACTTAAAATATATTGAAATAAAATTATCATATTTAAAATATAAATCACCCTGAATTTCATCTAATTAAGTCTAAATAGTTGTTTCATACAAAGGAGATAAAGTTTTTAAATTAGAATTAAAAAAAAAAAATCACAAATTAGAAATTTTATTGTTGTTCTTTATTGGGGATTTACGGCACTCAACTTTCAACATCAAAGTGTGAAATTTTATTTTATAAACAAAGCTTACATATAGGAATAAATGGAAAAAAAGTTAACAAAATAAATTATAAACAGGAAAGTTTTTCCAATAAGAATTGAATAATTACATGTCAATTAAATATTAAATAGAAGTCCTGGGATTGAAGACGAAATTTATTTAAACTATTATAAACAAATAAAATTTTTATTATTTGNTAAACTAAATATTAAGTCCACTGGGCATTAAAAAAAACTAAAATGTTGAGTTATGCATTTTCGGTATCTTGTAGATAGAAAATATTTAAGATTTTTTTTTTTTAAATCTGCCATGAGAGCAATCTCAAGAGCTACATTCCTTCAGAATTTGTTAAAAAATAAAGAAAATATTACACTTACACCAGAAACAAAGGTATTTCCAGCTTCTGAAGGTGCTAAATCTAAAGACATAACATCACTGGTATGTCCATGAAAACTTTGCAAGAGCTGCCCTGACTCCACATCCCATAAGGCACAACTCGAATCCCCACTTCCAGTCAATATCTAGAATTCATAGTAGCTCAAAAATTATTGAAAAAAGTAAATGTCATTCCTCAATAATACATAGAAGTAAGATAATAGAAGTGAAAAATTTAGACTTATTTACCTGCTGGTCAGAATTGGGAAATGTACAACAAGAAGTGTAACTTGTATGAGTACCCACATTTTTTTTCTTACTCGATGCATCTTCTTCAAAGCTAATGGAGTATACAGTTATTTTATTGTCAAGACCCCTGAAATTGAGAGCATTTAATTACCATATACTAATGTATTATCACAAAACTGAACCATTAAGAAATATAATATAAATAAAAAGTAATTTAACTGAGTGGCAGGGAACATAGACTTAAACATAGTTTTTATGAATATTGTTTTTTAATGTATTTTTATACAAACTTTAAAAGCTTCTTGAACTATTTATTTATTTATAAAGAGCCCACCAATGGGTAATTTACCCATTGGAAGGTGTTCATATTACTTACATAGCATCATACATACAGTTATTAATAAGGAAAAAAAAAGACCACAAAAAGCACAGTAACTGAATAAAGGAAAATGAAACACTTACTTCAAACATAAAAATACACCAAAGTAAATAATAATAATTTAAAANAAAAAAAAAAAAAAAGATAAAACAATTAAGAAAACCATTGGCTTGATTTTACTTTCATATAATTTTATAGCTATATTATTAGAACAAAACTAAGATATATCTCAACCTATTATAATTATGGTTTCTTTGTTTAAGGGGTTACCTTTTGATGAAGACTGAACTTTCTGTAAAAGCATTAATAACAGAAACGAAGAAATTAAACTTTAATTTAAGTATAAATCAACTCGGGGAAGAGTTTGGGATAGCTCAAAATCATTAATAATACAAGGCACATAGAATAATTGATGACAAGCCTCATTCTGACCTTTTTTTTTTTTTTTTTTTTTAATACCTCCCATGTAACCAAATAGGGTTAAGGAGGGAGGGGCTACCTACAAGTAATCACTCTATTCTAACACCCAGGGCAGGTGTTGCAAATAATAATAATTTTTAGGAGCAGAACTTAAACCCCTAATGTCTGGCTTAGGAGACCCAAACAGATTTCCTTGGCTAAGCCGGCAACCCAAGGGAACATATTATATATATATATATATATATATACTAACACACACACATGCGTGCGTACACACACACACACACACACACATACATATATAGTCATTTTAGGCCCAACTGAACTGTAAGAATAGATAAATATGTCATGTTATCGATTTTTATTTCAAATAAAGTCATACGTCAAAAATTATTTACTTTTCATAATAGTTCAACAAAGTACTCAGAATTATGATGACATAGTATCAAACATAGGAAATATTATTGAAAAACTTACTGAATTTTTCCTTTATCTTGAAGCTACACAGGCACAATATGAGCATGCCCAAGCTTCTGTATATCACAGATTGCCATTTATATAACTCTAAAAGTAAGCCCTGATTTATGGTTTTTTTTTCAATATTTGAGCTAAGAGTATTATGAGTGATAAAGAGTTACTGTAAGCTACATTTTTTTTTTTTAATTATCACCTACTATTATGGTGAGATTAGTCTACATTTATATATTTATGAGCTTAGAAAACCAAATAATGCCATGATCAATTTTTTATAGGTGTTTAATGTAGCTTTGCTATTTTATAGTTGGTATCAGGTGGGAGTAAAGTTTGAATGATAAATAAATAGCATAACTTTCATTAAATTCACAACTTTCTTCCAGTAATTTATTGGAATTAAAAGTTGCATTTATTTTATAAGGAGCCAAGTAAGGAAAATCCAAGTAAATCCTAAAACATGAAAAAAACAATAACAATAGAAAACAAAAAATAATGCATTAAATTCTTTATGCAAAGAGAAAGATTATTGAATTTATCACAGAGTAACAATAACAATCAGCCAACTAGGAAAAAATGATTGCCCAATAGAAATAAATAGAATAACCAGCACTGTGTATTATACCAATTTTAAATAAAATGTTATTTATTTATTATATTTGCATGTAATTATATTTATCTAGTGAACCTTCATCATAATCATTGTGTTTAAATCATTTTTCTAACTTCTGAACTTAAAGTACTAGTGTTTCAGTTAAGAATGACAATTTATATTTTGATGATATTGCATTTAATTATTAAAAAATAAGGTAATAAATACATCAACAAACTGTCACTTTTATAACAGATGATGCAGACAAGTATAGGCAGTTATTTGTCGTTAACAAACTTCCATTTTCCTAATATATTTATAATTTGTCTTGTTTCATATTTTAGAATTCTTTACTTCAGTTATTATTTCCATGTTTCATTTCAAGTTCACTTTGTTAATTTCATGATCTTTGAAGTCAAATCTAAATATCACTTTTTTTTTAGTTTATATTTAACTCCTACCATTAATATTTCACGCGAAGCAAAGTTACCTTGCATTAGCTAGGAAATGTCATTAGCATAAACATGTCAAATATAAGTGACTAAATAGACATAATAAATTTCTACAAGTAGGTTAAATACTTAATTAATGTGGGGTATTTGCTTAATAAATTTACATAAAGAATGAAAGGAATTTCTTGATTGAGGTGATAAATCAGTATTTTTTCGCATATAATGCACAGCGCAATAAATTGATAGACCCAGTTGGCAGATAAGCCATGTTAGCAGCAGCAATACTTGTACTCCACTGTTCATTTAAACTATCAGCATTCTTTTTCAGAAATACTAATTAATATTAAATTCTAATATTACATCCCATCCTCAAGAGTTTCTATTTAGAAATAGAATAAATTCTGTATACACACACCTCTCATAAATATAGATACATGCATACAAATCTCATGCTAGACCATGTTTCTCAAGTTCTCGATTTAAAAAAATTTCTTCTAGGACAATCAGTCATAACCTTTATGAGGTTCCAAATCTAAGCCATAGGCAGCTAACTCTTAACAGAAAGAGTAAACATCATCAAATCTTAACCTAAGCCTGAAAACATAACACAGTTATGGAGATTCCTGGGAAGGTTTCTATTTCAACGGAAATGTCTTAGAAATAGCAGAGAGCTACAGTATTTGTAATAATTTGGTTTTAAGAATGATAAAACTACCATACAGTGGTCTTGGAAAAAACCTATAAAGACCTGGATAGTACATATCCATTAGATAACACAATACCTCTTCTCATGTAGAACTTGAGTTGCAAATCTTACACCAGTTAATGGTTCACTGCAAAAGTAAGATTCCTTTATACAAGCCTTCTACAACAAATGGCTTAATTTCAATATGACTGGCAGATAATTTCAAGTAATCATCATTATTCAATTTTTTTTTACATTTTCATTGTTATAATATTAAATACACTATTATTACATTATTTGACCATTATTATTATTATTGCTGCTTTTATTTAATTATGGCCATTTTATAGGAGTTATTTACATTAGTACTATACTTATTTTATTATTACCACCAATATTATTTCTTTAATGATTTTTTTTTTTTATTTCCACATTTGGTATCTTCCCTAGTTTCTTCTCTCTAAGAGAATTCAATTTCTTCAAGTTGTATTACAATGCATAATCCCAATAACTACCTGCAATGTTATTGGCCCGTCTTTATACAAGTACGTATTTTGATTAATTTCAACTGTGCTTCACCGATAACTTTTTCATGTAGTAGCAGTATATGTTGCCTGGCTTAATTCATCTATCCAATTATGTCCCCCTACATCTAAATAATCACTAACATATCTAAAATGACAGAAAAAGGCAGTATTGGTGAAGGGTTGCCCTCTTCATCCTCAAGTAACATATTCTTTGTTGTTCTTCCTCTGTCCCTAACACAAATAATATCCAAGAAAAAACCGCTTCTTCTCTTGTGTTATCAATCCCCACCATCAAGTTGTCAGTTTATGTCAAAACCTTTTATCCTTCGAACAACACCCTGTATCCTCTTTTTCTCTTTATGATCTCATTTCTATTACATATATCCCATTCTCTACTTTTCCCCCTTTCCTACTGTAATTCCTTTCCCTTTCACATTATTGAACCAGACCTTGAAACCATTAACTGGGACTTTATTAACTCCCCTTCCTCAATTGATCTAATGGTTGACTTTAGTTCTAATAACATCATAAATACCATCAATAAACAAGTAACTCTCATTTCTTATTCATCACATCAATCCTCCAGAACCTGGATTACAGTAGAAATTAAACTACGGAGAGTAAGGTAATCTGCTAGAAGAAAGTTTTATATATACGAAGTTTCCAGAAAAGCCAGCTGCTTTCAGACATCTCAAAAATTTTGATCAGTTCTCTATCTGACTCTCCCACTCTAAATATTTTTTCAATTTCTCTCCGATTAGACACTGATTCAGATTTGAACCCATATTTCGCTTAAGTAGCTTACTCTTCTGATCCTTAAAAAATCCTTATCCCTACACCTTTTTTACCTGATTCCTTTTTCTTTGCAGATATTTTTTAAAAAATAAATAAATCTTTATTTATTACAGTCCGTTAGTTAACATCTCTTAATTTGATGAGAGATATATAAAGAAAGTATTTTTCTTAAAAACAATAAAATAAATAAAAGTTCATCACTTCACGGAGAAGGGGCCCATCGACCCCACTCCTAATAAGTTTGGGCATTAAGGCCCAGGAGGTTGCATCTATTGAGTTCTTGTCGCTTGATTTTAGTATGTTTACTCCAGTTAGCTTAGTTGTGAGTCAAGGTGGAACCCAAGGTATAGGGATGTTATTGAATGCAACATTATCAGAAAAATCTTTTCTTTGATGAAAATTTACCTGTATGCATTTGGACTCATTTATTTTAATTTTCCATTTGCTTCACCACGACTGAATAGCATCAAGGTGAAATTGTAAAATGTTGGAAGCGGTTTAGGAATCAGGAAGAGAAGAGAGGATCGCTTTGTCATCTGCAAAGAGGGCTATAAGGATGAGTGGGGATGTCTGCAGTAAAAAGGATAGGTCCAAGCACACTGCCCTGTGGAACACCCGCTTTCACGGGGAAGTGATTGGAGTAATCAGATTCTTGCTAGACCCTAAAGAAACTATTAGAAAGGAAATATTTAAGGATTAGGTAGATGGTGCTAGGAAATGTGGATTTGAGCATATATAATAGACCAGTATGCCATACTTGGTGAAATGCTTGAGTGAAGTCTAAGAATGGACAAAATTATTTTCTCTCAAGGGAAGAGAAAATAAATTCTACTACGCGAAACACCTGCTTGACAGTAGAATGTTGGGATCGGAAGCCATTGGACATATTATCGGGATCTGGATGAAGAGTAATTGTTTGCTTTTGATGCTGGACAAACATTTGGGCCTTGTCTTTGTTGAAAGAGGCCCAAGAACCATGGGGGCAGGAGGTTGTTCATGATATTTTAGAATCCTATGAGTAGCAGTCCAGATGGATTTGTCTGCTTCAGAGGCTAGACAGGTAGGCATTAAATGCCTTATTTTGTAAAGTTTTTTTTTTTTTTTTTATGAGATGGGATAGCTGGTTGAACTCCCTGCAATCTGAGGGATGCCTGTACCTCTGGAACAGGGCTCGAGCTTAAAGCTTAGTCAGAATGAGGTTTGAATGGAATCAGGAAGGCTTTATCTTTGGAAGCTGAATTTACAGTGTAGCTTCCAAAGACATAGCTGAATCTTTACAGTAAAGAACTGGACACTATCATCCAGGTTTTTAAGTATATTTTTCGTGGTCAAGCGACTCTTCTAGTAGAGTTCTTTAAAATGGCCAGTCAATGGGGCCATTAATTAAGGTTGGTGGCAATTGCCTCTGGATTGGGTGTGAGAGACAGTGTAAGGAGGACAGAGTTGTGGCCATTTTTTTAGATATTGCACCTATAGTTCTTTTATTCATAATTAGTGTTAACTCCAATTGATCGAACTTGATTTAATTCCAGTCATGTTTATTAAACTTTGTCCTCCTATAATCCATTCACTATTTGTCTACATTAACAATTTCTTTCTTCAAAATTACATTTTTCCTACATCTTGAAACAAGCTTAAGTTTTCTACTTAACAAAGTTTCAAATTACTCCTCGGCTAGCATCTACTCCCCACATTTCCATTCTATTCCATTCAACCCAGATTTCGACTTAATTTTCTACTCTTATCAGCCCTCAATGAAATTTCTCTATTTCTAAGTAATTCTTGCTTATAAACTGCCTTGCCTCCTAGACCCACCTACATTCATTATCTCCTTAGGTTAAAATCATCCATTCTTTCCCAACACATTTGTTCACATTACTTTGAACATTATCCCTGTTTCACAAATTATCTGTATTTTTTTTTATCCTTTCTTCCAAGCAAGGGCATCTAGATTATGGAAATCTCTTCTTTTTACTTCTTGATTGAACCCCAACAAATAAAACCCCTACTAATAATCTCCACGGTCAAAAACTCTCCATTTCTACTTTTTATTGTTTCATATAATATCATAAAATATCCAGTTTTAATTTAGGTAAACCTATTATTATCCATACAGTCCACAAAGAATCTCCTTGATCGATCAAGCCATGAAATCAAGTTGATCAATGACATCACCCAGGTAATTGAAGTAAAAAAATTTCATAACTCATTGACATCTATATTAGTAAAAGAGAATAAAACCAACTTGCACCAAAAACTTTTGTAAACTTAACATTAACTAACCCTCATATAAATCCAAAGAAACAATCTAGAAATAAAGGCAAATTCAAACACAAAAAGAGTTGAGGCAAATCAACGTAATATTCTTGAGTGACATAAACAACCTATGTAAAATACAAACTGGGAAGAAAACGAATTAATTAATTAAAAAAATGAAGCCTTAGTTATCATATAATACTTCCCACTCTTTTTTGCAACTTTGGTACAAAATTTATATAATTAAAGGTTAGACATTTTTGTGGGGAGAATTAATTATAATAATGAAGAAAAAGTGGTTTGATTAACAAATAATAAACATAACACTCAGCTTTTAAATAAATAATAGTCAAAATTTAAGACTGATATTAGGACTTCTTAAAAACAGTATGACAACAAAAAATTTAAAATATGTTAAACCAAAATGTGTTTCAATTAATTAAATCACTAATCTCTAACAACAACATATAATTTAAAATTTAAGCAATTAAAAAAACTTTGATAAGAGAGAAAGTGGGTAAAATATTTTCCCCATTAGTAGTAACTGACATCTACTAATAAACAGTATTCCATATCACAATTCATGCTTCAATTCATTTAAACATACTACAATAAAGATAATCTAACAACTTTGAAGAGCTAAAATCAATTAAGTATGCAAGAAGCTGCTTTCAAAAGTATGAATACACACACATGCATGAATTCACTCTGTATCTCTACCTTCTTAATTGCATACATTTAAATTGTTGTAAGATTGCATTCACTAATTAATATGTTTTCCACAAACCAATAAATGCTATTAGAAATCATGACTTTATTAATTCATAATTTATTTAAGTTTATTTGATATTAATTCATAGGGCATATTAGAAATACTTTATTCATATGGATTATATTCCAGGCCGCTATAGTCTCCAATAATTATAATTTCATTATTTACAGTCCAATATTTCATCCTAGGGCACCAGGGAAAACATTGTAGGGATGTAGTTTGATCATTGCATAAGAATTAAAATTTACAAATCTAACTATGTTTCTTGGGCACAAGGTTATCTGAAGGGATTTAATGTATAAATGAAAGCTTGCCCTGAACCATGGGTATTTATAATAGAGCGGCTAACTGTCCATAGCCCCTCAACTCTAAACAGTTAAAAGGGAGGTTAAATAAATGAGGTAAAATTCTGATAATAACTCAAGAATAACTACACGATTTCCTTTTTATTTATGAAGACTCTGCAAAGTGCCATAACAGAAATTGGCAGCATTCCACTTCACTAATTTAAATTATTGAATTGTACTGTATTGACTATTTTTATGATAGAAAAAATCTGAATTTTTCAGATAGAAAAAAACAAACTTAGAATATAAAATAGGAGATTCATTTAATTTTAAAAAATCTTCTCAACCATTAAATTATTAAACACCAAATCTACTTATGTTGCTGGTTTATATAACATATTTTTTAACTTTAGTACTAAGTAAAGAATAGCACAGGTCCTAGATTGTCAAACAGATTTATAACCAATAGTAAAATTTAAGATATACCTCTACTCCTAAAGTTATTTCACAAAATGTTGTTAAACATTTTTTTCATTAAATTATTCTAAAAATATCTAAATAAATTTAAACATAATAAATTAAAATTTGCCTAATTATATTTGGATTGTAGATCCTCCTCTCCCTTCAATTAATCGATGTTATTGGTGTACACAAATATTTAAGACATTTTATTTTAACGCACATGAAAATAAATATTACACACATTAGAATTCATAAAATTTATAAACCAACCTTTATAAAAATAACTCAGTTTTCATTAAATTCCTAGTTAGATTTCTCTAAATAACTAAGCAATTTGCAACAGTAATATTATTATTTATAGAAAGCCTTGATCACTAAAAGCCAAAAGTATCTTTTGTGATACCACATTTCAGGTTCATTACTTTAAGCCCTGTAAGTTGCTATTATTAGACTTTGCAGTGTCCTTGGATACAGTAAAGTTTAAATAAAATAATTCATGAGGATGGGGTTTGGAATGATCCCGTGACTAACTAGGAACTAATTTAGGAATTTAAATCTGTAAATTTTACCACTTGATTCAGTGTAAAATAGTCTAGATGCAGCAGAGGTTCTGAAAAATTATGAGACATTAGCTAAAAAACAGGGTACAACAAAAATTAGGAGCCATGCTCAATCCTTTTTCTTTTCACTTCATTAAGTGTGCAGTTTAATACCATTTTTGCAAATTAATTGGCTATAATTTTTAAAACTAAATGCAATGCAAAAGAGTAATGATGGCAACTTGTGCATTTAATTTACCTAATGAGATATAATAATCTGAAAAGTGTAAGAAACTAGAAAAAAGTAAATAATGAAATTCAAGATGACTTTAAAGAAGCAATTCTAAGAGACTAGAAAATGTATTCGTCTCAAAGAGTTTTATTAAATTAACTAATAACAGTATGTCTGTGTTATTATTATTATATTCCACTAATAGTAAAATCAATGAAGGAGATTGTTACTCCTAAAATGGAGTACAATCAATATAATGAAGATAATATTAATATAAACAATAATATTGCCTTATCATGGGGAAGTAATTTGTCTCATAAAATATACTCACTCAGAATGGGAAGCAGGTGATAATTGTTAAAGGCATAAAAACAAAAACAAATGAAATTGGAGCCTCCTTGACCTGCATTATCTTAAGAAATTAGAATGCCAGCAAATTATGTGGCAAAACAGAAATGCATCTAGTATATGTTCAATGAACCTTCAACCCCCTTGAATTGAGAAGAGATCATCCGACTAGTACATGGTCAAAATGTTTGCCCAGCATCTCATACAAACATTGACTTCCTTTTATATACTTTAGACCAATCAAGTTCTAAGCCTGAGAAGTTGCTAGGCAAGCCATTAGCTACATTTTGCCACTCAAAGCAGTTACACTCTCCAGTCAAGTATATTATCTCTCATCTGCCAGAGCAGAATTTTTGAGAAGTTTCATGTATATAAAACATTGCACCTTTTTAGCTATATATTTTGTAGAAGTTATTTTTAGTCTCTTTCAATGATATTTGATCTTATATCTTTTTAAATGAATTTAAAACATTTAAATTGTATGTTCTAGCAATATTTCCTATTTTATTACTGCATTATTTTTTTGGGTTTAACTAGTTTAACGGGTAGATGATATGTTGATCTAGGAAATAACAATTACAAATCATAACTAAAAATTTATTTGTAGATTTTAACATTGTAATTTATGAGGGTTAAAGTTGTAAACAAAAGCCCTGATATATTCTGTATTTATTCCAGAAAATAAAGAAGATGATGGTTTTAGGTAGGTAGGCTTTTCTTTTTCCAATTTTGAATATCTATCTTGAATATCTGTAATTCAGAACTTTTTAAAGACATGTGAACCAAGAGAATATTTTATTATTCAAAATATGGACTTTCTGTTTTCTACTTCTTGGTGGAAGGCAGAAGGTAAAAAATAAATGACAATAATTCTAACAGCAATTATTTATGGTCCAAATAGTTTTGCGATCTAAGGAGGCACTGGACACCTGAGACAAAGGTCTCAAGTTCATTGCTTAAAGTACACAGTTAGTTTTTATCTTCTTGTTCTTCCTCAGTTTGCAAAGACCTAGGATTCCTGGTGTGCTCCATGGGAATACCCAGCCCTAATTTAGTGCCAATCTTCATTGAATGAGAAAAAAAATCAGGCGCCCAGAAGTGTGCAGACTTGACACATTCTCCAGTGTGCCGTGAGTCAAAAATAAATAGATCCTTAACATGTATTTCCCACCTGGGCCTATAAGGCCAGTTACGGGACTTTTTAAATATTATTTTAGTTACACAATCTTAGGCACCATTTTAGGAGCTTAAAGTATATTATGCACTTTATAACAATGAACCATCTGCTTCCAAAGCTATGTCCAGACTAACGAGAAACTCGATTGAGGTTACAGTAGGTGTGTTTACAAACAATCAATATTTCTATACACAAAGAATATTGTTTTTCTTGTGATATATATTAAATGTATTCCAAGAAAAATGATGCTTTGTATTTTAATAACATATTTATCACAATTTAATTTAATTTGTTTTTAAATTTTATGAGAATTAATTATAATA
>KZ808739.1:114375-125146 GCA_000696205.2 Oncopeltus fasciatus
TTAATATTTTAATTTGTTTTCTTTTTTTTTTAAATCCTTAGTACACTATAATACAGTGCATCGAACAGATGGCAACAATTATTATTAACATTTTTTTTTTTTCTAATTTTTAAAATATATTCTCTTTACAGTAAAAAATTCATTCATTTTCATTCCAATATTTTGATTTTTAGGCAACAAAAAAAAATTAAAAGTTTGAAAATAAATAGTAGTAAAATGGATTTGTCATAGCGTAATTGTCAGAGTTTTAACCTAGTCGCAGGGATAACAAGAATTCAAATATTCACACTAGTAAAAAAAACCTATTCAAATCAAACAGAAGATTTATTTTAAATGATGATTACAAAAGAAATTTTTTAAGATAGGGAATTGTGGTTGAGGTTCAGTCAAGGTTGATAAAAAAAAAATACAATTTAAAAAAAAAAGTGTTTTTTTTTAAATTATCTGCCGATGCTTTGGCTTAAATTGCAAGCCATCTTCATGACTATCATGAAGGCAAGAGGGGACATCTTGCCACCTGGATCAAATGTTCATGACTGATTATCCTTTTGGATCAACCTTGACTGAACCACAACAAAAATTCTCTACAGTCAAAAACTCTCCATTAAAACTTTTTAAATTTTGAGGAAATATAATGAGTTGTACATTAATCAACTGATCAATTGAAGAACACTGCATTGCATGTGGTCTATTTGCCATGGAGGCATTAGCAAGAATAGAGAGCAAGGAGTCACTTTTTCGTAAGAGGAATAACAAGAAGAGGGGGATAAAATGGTGCACAATGAATTTTGGAAGTGCTTAGTAATCAATTTAGTACTTCCAGTAAAAATATTTAGTTCAAAATCCCTATACCAATAAAACTGATTGTTTTCAGAGTGTAAATTTTAATTAAATCAAATACTTTCTAATTATTCATATTATTCTCTACAATAGAATCATTACAATATCCAACAGTATAGTCTGATATTCTTTTATAAAATACGCAAGTATTTAAAAAAGCAATTTTTTATAGAGAAGTTTTAAAAACAACAACCTTCATTCAACCTCATGAATTAATAAATAGATGAAAAATCATTAAAATAACACCTTAATAATATATAGAAAAGGTTTTTCGCAGAAAATACAGTT
Organism: Oncopeltus fasciatus; assembly: GCA_000696205.2. Taxonomy (NCBI): domain Eukaryota; kingdom Metazoa; phylum Arthropoda; class Insecta; order Hemiptera; family Lygaeidae; genus Oncopeltus; species Oncopeltus fasciatus. The sequence continues at coordinate 115,504 of KZ808739.1, forward strand.
GCACTTTGAACACTTAGTTTGAACTCTTATAATAATTGTGTAGGTAAAGATGCTAATATATATATATATATATTTATTTTGGGAAATAAAAATATGGAGTTCGAGGTTAGCTCATGCGATCTATTAGGGTCTTGCAATCCTGGCGCTGCGGGTTAAAATACCGCCCAGGGCAAGCTTTTATCTATAAATGAAAGCTCATCCTAAGCCAGGGATGTTTAGAATTGGATGGCAACCAGTAGATAGCCTATCCCTCTAGGACCCTTAGTGGTTGAGAGGGAGACTAACAAATTTTTTTTTTGTTTTTTCTTTAACATAGAGGGTCGTTTATATACAATAGAAATAATACTGGGTCTAAAAATGATCACTGAGATACCACTATTCAGTTTAATATAAGCAGATTTGTTAAGTCATTTTTAACTACTAGACACTGTTGCCTATTTTTAAAATTTAATTATATTAATTGTGATATAAAGGAATATTAAAATAAAAATTTACTGTTTTTCAACTAAATATTTGTATTATTATATNATTTCATTGAAAGCTAAATATATTATATTCATCTAAGAAAATGGTGCACAAAAAAAATGCATTATGAATTAAAAAGAAAGAAAAGAAACAAGTAAAATTTTTCTCAACATTAATCTAACATTAACATCTTAATTAATACATTAATCTATAAAATATTTCAGTCAATTAACAAGAAAAGTATGACTAATGTCAGTATTGCTACTGAACAAAAAAATCAATTTTGTTTTTCTATTAATTATCAAGCTATCATAATTTTCTGGAAAGGTGAGGAAGGAGATATGATAGAAAATGGTGATGAAAATATATTAAATAATATATCCTGATTTATTTTATCACGTATAATAAGGTTGAGAATTAAAAACAAGACAAAAAATGACTGAGTAGAAATAAAAGCAGAGAATATTTAGTGTTATGTGACAAATAAGAATATAAATAAATTAAACAAGCAATACAAATCCATATTTATGGATACTAATCCAATGGTGTATTTATAAAACACCATCTTTAAATTGTACAAATAATTTTAGAAACTAAAGTATTTAATCTTTAGATAAAAAACCTTTAGATAACTTTTATTGCAAGAAAATCATACAAAAAAATCTAGGAAATAAATATGGCAGCAATTTGAGTAACAGATAAAAAGAAAATTCGATATAAATAAGAAATATATTAAATGAACAGATAAAAAAGACATTTCAGAAAATAAGATGCATGATGTTGAGGAATAAAAATTTGGATTTAAACAAACTTAACAACTAAAAAATATTATCTATTATAGGAATGTTAAAGTGGAAAATGAGAATAAATCAGGATTGATTAATAAAATAGAAAAGTTAAAAATAGATAAACTTAACTAATAATTTTCATTTTAAAAATTCAACTGTTCACTTCCTTTCTGAAATACAAAAGAATGTCACGTAATTGATCACTACAACATTTTGATATAAAACATTTTAGAATAAAACTCTAAAAATTGATACTTATTCATTTCTGTCAGGTGTCAGTCCAGCTGTTGGTATTTTCTAACCTGACTAATCTCTTATCCTGGCCCTTAACTTAATATCTTTAAGTGAGTAACAAAGTTAATATACACTGGTTGTTCCATGTTACTCTTCACAACTCAATGGTTTAATCACGCATCTATGCTAATTTTAAACCACTTCCAGATGTGCTTATAACTTGAGCTTCAGTATAGTGATAATGACCCCATATTTTGATTTGAAAAATTCTTGAACTACTGGAAAATTGGAAAAGTCTTTTGAACCGGGATTGAATAATTTTGGAAATCTATATTTTTAAATTAACTTATTCCATTGACATTCATATAATTGAGGTAAAATAGTATTTTAACGAGAGAATTAATCAGCTTAATCATTTTACATTATAAATACAGTATTCCACCAATTTAAAAGATAAATTTGATTTTAGATTCCATGACACATCTGAGGTGCTAACATGGGTAAATAAAGCAATATTATTGAAGGAAATTAAATGAGGCAATGCATGTAACTGAACACGTAAATAAACCTATTATATTTTCTCCAAGAAGAAATGTATTGTATAATAACAAATACATTTTAGCCGCAAATGAAATGTTTTGAATAAAGGGGGAGTCAAGTCATGAATTTTGGGAAATTATATATTTCAATAATAGTAGAAAGATAGATTTTTTATTTTTTTTATGGGGGGAGGGGGTGAAGGAAGAGTTTTAATACAAGTTTTATTTGGTACTATAAATGTTAAAGTGACTACTTTTCAATTAAATAATTTTGTTAAGATACATGTAAATGTATAGTTCAAATAAAAACTTTTTTTTTCTAAGCTGTGTTAATTGATTGCAAGCTACAGATGGACTCAAAATGTGAAATGTTCTGAATAAATAAAAGCATTATTAGAGAATGAAAATCAAAGTTCATAATAAACAGAATAGAATAGCTCTTTATTCTAGCAAACTATTTCTAGAAGTTGGACAAGTAAACTTTTCGTTATCATATAAAGCCAATTTACATACGAATCTTACACTTCACAATATATTAGTACCTTAACAATTGCTATAAGTAATTAAAAAAACAATTAGAAAGTATAATTTATTTCCATAGGTATACAAAGGAAGTATCAATGCTTAATACATGTATGCGTGCACACTCACAACATAAATATAAATAAATAAATAAATAAATATATATATATATATATATATATATATATACATTTCATAACAATAAAAATGACTCCAAAATTTAAATTCCACCAAATTTAAATTTTAATTAATTTGAAGTGATCATTAACAGAATAGATTGCTATTGGGGTCAGTAACTTTTAACACTAAGTAAACTTATTGCTTTTTAATTTAATGGCATACTCAATAAGAAATTAATTAGGTAAAAAGGGATAGGGATGAAACCATCACAGTTTATCATACTTATTTTCTTGATTTACAAACAGGGGCGAATATTAATACTACCTCAAAGACATAATGAACTGTTCAATGATACAAAGATTTGGTTAAATTACATGGATTATGTTGTTTTAAAATGGTTATTCCGTAAAGATTTTTAAAACCCCTATGTCAATGTTTCTTTAAACTTGTTTAAACATAGGTTAGAATTTTTAATAAGTTCAGTAATTTCAGAAACTGTTAATATGTTAATAACAGAATTTTATTCAAATATTAATTAGAGAACTCACAATAGTTCTGTCATTAGGAGCTGAAGTAGAAACATCTGACATAATTTNACTATCTGTCCCAGCCAGGACTCGAACATGGATCTCCTGCTATCCGGGCCGATGCACTTGCCAGTAAATGACGAGAGTCGACAAATAGTTTGACAATGTCAGCTCCTTCGAGTATAAGACGATGTACTTGTCTTTCTCGTAGGTTAGGCTCTCGCCAATGTAGTGGGAGTTTAATGAGTTATCTAGCTCGTCCCGGTGGTGAAATGGATAGCATACTTTGCTGTTTGTTAGTGAGTTTGATGGAACACCAACGTTGGGGTATTCTATTAATTTTATTCAAATATTAATTAGAGAACTCACAATAGTTCTGTCATTAGGAGCTGAAGTAGAAACATCTGACATAATTTACTTAATATAATTTACCAACACTCACAAAAATTCACTTACAGGTGATTAAACTAAGTTTCTCATAAAACTAAGTTATAGTGAAGTCCCATGTGATAAAGTAAGACAACATAAGATGAATAATAAGTAATTCAGAAAAAAAAAATGTGGATGTTCATGAGTATAGCTATTATTTTGAGGACGAAACAACATAATTGAACTAAGACAACTTGCAGTTAGTTGAGACATCGATGAAATTATATGATCTCATAATAGTCTATGATTATTGGTCATTAAATTTCCAAAATAAATTAATGTTGGAATAAACACGATTTTCTATTAGTACATTGCTCATTCTCATGACTGATGAAAGAAACTAGACAATCTCCAAGCTGCAAAGGCAGTGACAACACACACACTCACACCAGTTTCAAAAGGAATAATAGGAGAAATTACTGAAGAAATAATTAAATACTTACAGCTCACATCATTAAGTTTTTGTCGTTCTTCTTCCAACCTGGCCTTCAATGCATCTACTTCTTTAGTCAAAGACTCAATAGTCGCCTTAGGGCTACCATCCTGGGCCATTTTTATCCTACACATTTATCTAAGCCTAATTATGAACACATTAGAGACAATTATACCTAAGTATAACAATTTAGTAAATTGCTTAAACCTTCTTAACTTTGTAACTATCACAAGCTAATCACCAGAAATAAATTTCAAGTTAAAAACACTGATTTCCGCAATTATTTGTACTTTGAATTAATAGCCTAGTTATTTGTCAATAAGTAAGCATTGAACACATTAGATGCAATATAAAGTAACAGTATATTTTAAAGGATAAAATTACTATAATTTAAGGCTTCAACGAACATATACTTCATTTGAAAGTTCACATGACTTAAAATAAATTGCTAATAATTATAATCTAATAGTAATATACATAAGCATTGGCACTTTATAGGCACAAAAGGATTCTGACAGAAAGTAATGAACATTTCCATAAAACCTGACATTTAAAGTATTAAAAGTTATGGGGGGGGGAGAGGTTATTGATTATTTTATAGCCCCTCCCACAGGTTACAAAGAGATACTGAATGAGAAAAATAAAATTATAAAGTCTACTAAAGTGATGACGACTGACGCCAATAAGACGAGATAGGGTTTTTTTTTTTTTTTTAACAGTTAGGCTATATTGACATTCAATAAGTGTTAAAGATCATTATTTAGTTAAAAGAACGAGATTGTTGTGAAACGTCGTTGAAATTGTATTTCTTTACGATTATCCAGCTCGAAGAAATATAACTTTCTTCTTTGTATGTGAGAGAAGCTTGTAAATGATGTATCTTATTAACTCTAGTTTAATTTTGTTAGGAGGGGGAGGAAGTGCAGGCTTCGACTAATCGAGATGAATTATTTAAAATTTTATTTTCCATACAGACCTGAAGAAATCATCTCAGGACTCATCCTGAGCATTCGCTCACGAAAGCTCGGTAGAAGAATCTAAGAATATGTCTCGAGACCGTGGAAGCTTACAAAAACAATTTTAAAATTAATCTGTTTTGAGAAAATTATTGTTATGGGCTACGGGTTTATAATAATTAAGAACAGAGATAAATCTAACTTAATTTACTATAACAAATAAACATACCTACCAATAAAAATCTAATCTACAGCTCTTAATAACTAATAAATTAATAGAAAGGATAAAGTACTTCCTGTTAAGCTAATTAACAGATACATACAAATAAATTAAATTTGCTTATTTACAAAGAGGCCCTCAAACAACTTGCTCACAGTTACATTCATGTCACTTATCATTTCCCTGTTACCCGCACTGCAAAGGCCAACGCTTTTAAACAAGCGATCTGACACTGAATGATACTAGGGGCCCGCTGCTTTTATAACTTCATGGATGGGACGAGACAGGCCTAGAAGAGTCCAGGAGCTTTTCTGCGTAAATGTGATTTTTTCTTCCTAGTCCTCTCGTCGCGCCGTTTTGGGAGCTTTTGCGTCACGGGTTGACTTTTGCACATTCTTATCAATCCCTTTAATTTTCCTGTTGCTCTTCCTACGCCGTGGTCTTGCATTCTACTCTTAGGATACTCCAGTTGACCACAGTTCCAACAGCTTATCTTCCTATGTGTAGTCAGTGCCTCAAAAGTATTTTTTAATCTTTCTTCTATGTTCGGGGTCGCTTCAGAATCCACTCCCACACCCCGAACTGTAGCATGACCTCGCGCTGACTGCTTTAGAACCTCGAATTCCATAGCTTGGGCCAGTGAGTCGATGAGCGTCTTTGGCAGGGATAGCTTAGCTAAGCTACCCCGGCCAGTGAGGCTAAGCCTGCTGAGTCTCAGAGTCACGAAGAACGTCTAAGAATTAATCAACTGCTTGGCTTTCATATATTATATATTTTCTTCCTTGGACGAAGGGTAGGCGTTTCTTGAGGGTAGGCTTCAAGTCCCTGTAGTGATTCGTTGGGCTTCCGAGTAGTGAGCGGTATAACTCATCCAAATGTGGGTGACTAAATCTAATCTCCAGTCGACTTATCACCTCGTTGTGATTGCATCGCTGAGACATGGTTATTGCTTGAAGGACTCCTAGAGCGTCTTGTCGCAGGATCTAGCACAACGCGGAAGGCTTTGTCCCCTGCGACCATAGCCGCCATCCCAAAGAGTGTCTTGAAGTCTTCCCTGGGCATCCTCCAGTGGAAGACCAAAACGCGTTATGCACTGGAGTCATCAGAACAGCAGCAGGCTGACAGGTGCCCTATTCTTTGGAGACTTCATGGTAGGAAATTTTCACCCTCTCATGTGAGCAAAGTGGCTGGGCTATTCGGCGCTCTAGATCCTCTACTCTTAACTTTAGCCTGCTAACTTATTTACTCTCTAATTTATTTTGAATAGAATCTACTTTCTCTTGAAAACTATTCTCTATAGTAACTAACTTATGTTCTACAGTTGTTAACTTTGTATCTAAAGCATTAGTGATTTCTGATATTTGTCTTCCAATAAGTCCAACAATTTATTTTCTAGGAAAGTAGAATTTTCTACAAACTTCATTTTCGAAAGCAACTGAATTTTCGGATAATTTATTTTCTAAAGCACAAGATTTATTTCTCAATTCAATATAATATCCTGATAATTTATTTTCTATAGTAACTGATCATTTATTTTCTAAAGTAACTAATAATTTAGATAATTTCGTTTTTTTTAAATCGCTTTATGATCTTCGCCCGCATCTTTGACGCAGGAGTTGTAGTACTATTTCGATCCTTTTTTGGGAAAGGTGGTGGTCTCACTGATTAAAAGGATAGACCCAAGCACACTACCTTCAGTAAATCCCGCTTCCACTTTGTAGAAATCAGAATAATCTAATCCTTGCCGAACCCTAAAGAAACAATTGGATAAGACTTAAGGATTAGGTAAGTGTTACTGGGAAGTATGGATTTCAGTTTAAACCACTGAGCCAGACTATCGAATGCATGAGAGACATATAAATAAGCTCCTGGGCAGTACTATTTGCGCTGAAGAAAGAGGAAATGTAGTCTATAATGCGTAACACTTGCTGGACAGTAGAATGCTTATGTCTGAAGCCGAACTGATGATTTGGGGGGATATTAAAGGGTTCAATAGAAGGCATCATTCATTTTAACATTATTTTTTTGAAAACATTTAAAAGTGTAGGAAGGAGACTTACAGGACAGGACGATGAGGGGTTATGTGGTGGTTTTCCAGTTTTGGAAAATAGTATTATATCAGAATATTTCCATATAAGAGGGAAGTGGGTCGTTCGGAATATGCTATTATAAATGCAGGTCAAGAATACAATTGTTTGGAATTGCCTACTTGGGAAGATTACAGAGGATTTGGCCGGTGATTAAATCATATCTGGGTGATTTGTGCTTAGGCAGATGAGAGATTATATACTTGACCTCGGAAGGCGTTACTGCCTTGAGTGGTAAAGACATAGGTAATGGCATGTCCAGAGACTCCTCAGTCTCCATGGTATTGGACAGGTCTAAGGGGTCTAAATGAGGAGTAAATGTTTGCTTGAGGTGCTGGGCAAACATTTCGGCCTTGTCTTTGTCAGAAGAAGCCCAGGAACCATTTCCTCGGCACAAGGGGGTAGAAGCTTCATGGCTCTTAAGGATTCTGCAAGTAGCAGTCCAGAGTGATTTGTCTCCTGCTGAGAGGGAAGACAGATGGGCATTAAAAGCCTCATTATGTAAAGCACCTAATTTTTGTTTTACGAGCCTGGAAAGATGATTTAAGTGTTTGTGGTCTGTGGGGTTTCTATATTTTTGGAACAATGCCCTTGAGCAGCGTTTTGCTAAGATGAGCTTTTTAAGTGAATCTGGGAGTGGTTTTTGGGACTCAGAAGAGTATTTGGTAAATTTTGATTTGAGATTAGCCATAAGCATTGCTGAATGTTTGTGGGAAAGGAATGTACAGCATAATCTAGTTATCTTAGGTCTACAGAGAAATTCTGAGGTTAAGTGACTCTTCTATGAGAAATTCAAACAAGGCCCAGTCGACAGGGCCATTAATGAGGGAGGGAGGCAATTGTTTTGGAATAGGAGTCAATTCATCGGATTTAAAGAAAGTACCTATGCCACTAAGTGGTTGTCATTTATTTTCTTCATATATGCCCATCTTTTATTAAAACAACAGATATGGGAAATTTGCTTATTTTAAGTAGCATATTTTTTTAGTTGTATTATACTAGCCTTAAATCATCTTTTCAAAAGTGAAACAATATGTTATATTTTAATTAATAGGTACATTGAACAGAAATAGAAGAAACTCAATGTGGACTGAATGATTTTTGCCCAAAATAATATTAATTCGGTTGAGCAGTTAGATCTCAGCACTCATTTCAGTTTTACATAAAATTGAAAAAAAAAGTTTCAATTCATTTTTGCTGAAGTAACCTCTGTTTTAATAAATTTAGTTTTCTCCCATGTAAATCGAATAAAGACAATTAATATGTGAAATGCTTCTTTATAACTATCTGTCTGATTCACACATAAAGCATAGAAGGTAACTAACCAAAAATTATGACTGGCGTGAAAAACCTCTAAATTATTTAAGGAAAATTTTAATTATAGTAACTTAAAAAATCATAATTTGTGTGTCAACTAAGTTAAGGAGGACATTGGCTGTTATGGAATTGAACTAAAGCTTTTTAATATATTGTAATGTACCACTCTATTCAGTGTTGCATTTGAAATTTTTAGTTATATAAAACAAAATATCTTAAAATTCAGCTATAGCAATTAATTGCATGAAAAGAGATAAGAGGCTGATCTGCTGAATTTAGTCTGAAGTTTAGGATTCTGTCTTCCCTTAAGCAATCTGGTCCAGCAACATTCTTTGGGAAGTCTCTCAAAACTAATCCTCAGTAAAACCCCTAATAAAGTTCTCCAGCATTAGACATGATTCTAGGATGGAAAACCAAACTACCAACTATCCTATGAGATCCAGGTTCAAAAGCAACTACCGTCTATAAGTCAAGAAATGGATATGTTTTTGTAATAGAACATCTGTAAGCAACAATATGAACATATTTACAATGATAAATATTTTAACAGTTAATTGTATACTTCTAGTAAAAAGTTACAATATGAAGTCTGATAATATAATATAGGAAAATAAAGAAATAATAAAATACTTAGATTTATTGGATCAACCATGTACATAAAAAACAATGTTCTTTCAATTAAATAATAGTATTTGTATAAAAAATAGTAATGATCTTTGAATAAAATTATGTACAATTAAAAAAAAAAAAAAAAAACATCTTTAATATATAAATGGCTAATAATGACAAATATCATAATTAAACAAAGAGTACTTTGAAAAATTAATAGTGGTTTAATTTGAGATCAACACTGTAAAACTGCCTATTTTAAAATTTTTGAAAACAGTAATTATTTATATTTTAAAACCTAGTAACAAACAAAAACAAAATTCTGGTAAGCTGGATAGAATATGTTTACAATAGTCTAATATATTTATCTGGTGTAAATTAAAAATAAATAACTAAC
>KZ808739.1:126807-142337 GCA_000696205.2 Oncopeltus fasciatus
TATATATAATTATTAAATCTAAATGTACATTAGAATTTGTGTATGTCAAGTAATACTTATCATATATATGAAAAAGAACAATTATTCTGGTAACACAATAAGCTGTTTTTGGCAAATTCTGGAGAGTGATAAAAGCTTATTGAATAGTAAACAATACAGAATTCTTAAAGTTTTAAATTTCAAAGTGCACATTACTAACAAAGTAGCACAATAAAAGACAGCCAAAGTGACAGCCCTCCAGGTATGAATAAAAATTGTGTACCACTAAAATATAGCAAATATTATTGAATTACATGATTTGACATGTTCTGAGTTCAGGAACATTACAGTCAAATTAAGTAAACAATATGAGTTCACTGAATTCAGGTTATACAGCATGCCTAGCATAATAAGAAATAACTACTCACATTTAGAAGTGAGTTGGGAACTCCAATCAAATAAGGCATTGGTGCTAAAAGGTAGTCAACCAAATGTGCAGGAAGAACAGGAATAAAAATATGTTGCCAGTTCATAGGATAAATAATAGCATTTGCTGCCTGAACACATGCACTCAGTCGATATAGTCTTTTAGAAGTAAATATAATACGCCTTTCAAATAGCATTGAAGCAAATATCCTAATCATATTATCACAGTCAACAGCACTATAATATTCTGTCAAATTACGCAAAAAAAAAAAAAAGAAAGAAGATTAAAAACAAAAGTTTTATAACACAAGCACAGCATAAGCTAAATATCCAATATTTAACTAAAGATGGATATGAATAAGACTTAACAATTTATTTGATTTAAGAAGACAAAATGAGTAGGAGTATAAAACTTAAGGTTCCTAAAGCTCACCAAAACAGAAGGAAGAGAGTGGTGTTGGGATATTTAAACTTACCTCCTTGCCTTCTTTATCATATTTAAAGCTGCTAGCCTTCCTTGCAATAATACTGGTCAGACCAACAGCTAGATCACACCTGAGAGGTATCAACCATTCTGCAAATTGGAACTATTTACTAAATTCAAGAAGAAGTTTTGTCATCAAGGAATATGTTTGGTTAGGTCACAGTTTTCTCCTCCACCTAAATTCTTGTGGCCCTAGTGGAGGTAGTATCTCTTAATCTCCACAATACAGGACTCTACATTCACACAAAGAAAATCGCCTGAAAAGTTTTCAGATGGCAGCATTGATGTTCACAACTCATGGTCAAGGACCCCACATTATAAATTTGAATTTCTTTCTTGGGTTTAGGGGTTTCCTTACTATATTTTTTCTAATAAAATTTTAAGAGAAAGTATATTTTGTAATTACAGAAATTTTAGGACTTCCACGGGAATCTGTAATAAAATTTGTTACATTTAGAGGAGCAGGTGGGCATCCCGGGAAAAAAAATTAGATAAATTTTGTCTATTAAGCCTTATTGGCTCTCCCCAGGAATAATTTCTACTCATGCACGAGACTTAAAGTATAAGATCTACATTTTAAAGTATCAAGAATGGATACAATGTAATGTAATAAAATAAATCTTTATTAAGAACAAAAAAATGAACTACTTATAACTATTATAAATAGATTATTATAATAATGAAATCCCTATATAGCCTTATAAAATAATACTACATTCCATAATTAATTTTTTTGGAACAATGAGATCAATTATGAAATATAGTGTAATGTGGAGCTGGTGAAGTGTCCATGATATCTTCTTTGGAAAGTACATTAAATGGGTTAGCTGTGAAAAATGGAAAAGTCTCATATGAGCTGTGCTACTGTGGGCAACTGGGCTTAGGAGGGGGAGATATCTATTATCTACTTTATATTCCTAAAAAGGTGGGTAGTCAAATGGTGAGAAAGGTCTATTTGAGTTGGTTGACTGTATATTTAAAGGGCTTTCAGTTAGATTACCATATAAATTCGAGGTCAAAGGTGACTATTTTTTTAATCAGTTTTGGTTTTGTTTTGGTGATAAAATTTGTGAGCCTCCGATGAATGAGGGGGCTTTCCCTTAATTGCTATTTTTTATGATAGTATGCATCTCCTAACTAATAAATAAAAAGTAAAAACAGTAAATATATATGAAATATTAATACTAATATTGCTCAGCTGGAGGGCAAGTAGGATAACAAATACTAAATCTGCTTAGCTGATAGTCATAAGCTAGTATGTATATAACAGCTGGGGGAAGTTGGGGAGTGCCTGACCAGGCACATTTACCTCTATATTCCTTGCTGAGATTTTCACTCACTTGCTTTAGGTATGTTCTCAGTACCCTATCATAATCTTCTCGCTGGCTACATCTTAAAATGTAAGATAATAAACAAGCAATTATGAACACTTCAAAAGAAACTATCTCAGCTTCTCTGTCAAAAGTATCTGTAAATGGCGGCCGTTGACTATATGATGACTTAAGGAAATTATTTTTAATTTGTAAAATTGTAATACTTTATTTGCTTATTATATCTCTGTTTTTTTTTTGTTTATTACTTCTGATTTACTCTCCAGCAACCCCTGTTAAATTGCATGTCCAATTAGGCTGCCCATTAAAATTAAAATTGTACCTCTATAACTATTGAACTCTTTTCAAGCTATCATTCAATAATATATAGCTGTAGAAAAGCTATATACCATAAATTTCGGTATATTTAGTATTTGCTGTTAGGTTTATTTACATTACAACCACAGTTTATATTTGTATAATACATTACTTTGTTTATTTATCTTATGACAAATTGATTTTTAGCATTTTTTTTGTTTTTCGAGTAACATATTTGCTGTTCCTACTTTCATTTTACATTACATTGCATTTTGCATTCTTGTTTAATATATATCCTATATATAGGATGTTAACTGGTTCTAGTTAAATATAGTCTGAACTCTAATTTTTAGCTACCCATAAACTATTAATAGTATATTTTTAAAAGAATTTTACAGTCGAGCACCGTAAATCCCCAATAAACAACAACAACAAAAGAATGTTATATTTATGTATTTTGGTTAGTTTAATGTAAACCGGAAAAAAAAAAAAAAAAAAAAAAGAGATAGAGAGAGAAAGCATCTATGTAAAGACATCCAAAGGTAGGGTCTTGAAAATTATTGAATTGCAAAATATCCTTATGAGATTCTGATCCTAATCAATCTACATTGCAACCCACCTATCTACTTATTTGGCATCTTGGGTGTGAACTTGGCCTCTGAAGGAAAGAGCCCTTGTCATCCAGAAGCCAACTGGTTTATGGGCTTAAGTGTAACCTCTCCACTTTTCTTATGTTTCTCTTTCTCCATTCATCCCCCACCCCTCAAATCCAATCCTAGATCGATCATACCAGATACTAGGTCTATTTTCTTCTGTATAACTTTAATGAAGAGAGAACTTGTTTTGTTTTTTTTCTCTCATTTAAGTATTAACTAGTTTAAAAAAAAAAAATTAAGCGTATCCATAAAGTGATGAGAAGGATGAGATTTCAATGAGTTAATTTTTAAAGCATATTTAACAAGTAAATCCATACTTTTGAGGGCTAAAATGAAATCTATAGGCAACAATGGATACCATAGCTATTAATTTAAAACTATTTCTTACTTACATGTTTTCATTGTTTTCAAGTTCATCTTCCAACATGGCTTCTATGCACTGCTCCATTAAAGCTTCCTCTTCAAGTTGTTTCATAACCTATAGAAAAATAGTAAAATAAATTTAAATTTAAAGTTATATTAAAGTAACTTGCAAATCAATTGTACTACCTAAGGCTCCAATAAACTTCCATTCTACTTTCTAGTTCCTTCTCCTAAAGAAATATGTTGTTTTTAATTACACATACTACGCTATTAATTATTTGCATTTACATTTGGAGGCAATGAAATCAATTAGGTTTTTATGTACTCGTATAAATGATGAGGCTTAAAAGAAAAATTATTTCAAATCTTACTAGGGTAATATATACATCAATTTATATGAATGTGATTTACTTATTCTTTTATTTATCAATATTTCTTTATTTTGAAAATTTAATAATGCTCTTGAAAGGGATATAAAACTCAAGTTGCAAGTGCACTAATATCAGGGCAAATGGAGGTCTTACACAGAGTATCTACTTATCTTCCTATAGTGATTTGATAAGTTTAGACTGCAAATTAGCAAGACATACAAAAATATTCAAAAGGTATCTCCGATAGGATCTTAATATAATATATTCATTAATTTTTTTTCTAACCCCATAAATGTAATTTAAGTCAGAATTAATTTGCTTATCTGGGAGGCATGACCTCCACGGAGTTTCTGACGTAGTGAGATTAGGGCCCACAAATAGCAGAGATTAACACAACTGGCTAGTGATAAGAAAACGGGGGGTTCAAGTCCCGTTGTGGCCTAATTTTTTCCTTAATAAAAAAAAGCAGATGCTAGATGGAGGTTTTTCCCTTAAAAGCAGTTCAACCAATGGGGTCATTTGCACCAATAATACATAATATAGCCTAAGGACCTGGAGAGAAAAGACTGGAGGCCAGAGAGGAGGGAAAGCAGCCCAAGCAGACACCACAGGAGAACCAGCAGTATTAACTCTGACTAGCAGAAGTGAATGATTCGCCTTGTTATTTGCCAAAATCCTAATGGAGATATGCATGAAAATGCCACCATCCAGCCCCCAGAGCTCATCGAGACCTTGAAAGGCCTAGACTCCATAATCCATCTCTCTCCCTCCAACAACAGCCCTACACCATTCTCCACCCCTACCCATCACCCCATCAGTCTCAATGTCTCCACCCCACCACTCCTTAGAGTTCTGGGTATATCTCCTTCATATATTAAATCCCATGAATGTTTTGTAAATCAAGTAATGATGATATAGAGCCTATTTAATTTTTTTTTTGTCTAATGAAGTCTAGTATACTTTATTTATGAAAGCAGTTCAGTGATAAAATTACAGAAATAAGAAATAATTAGTACAGATTGTAGATTTCGCTTTGTTGTCTGAGTTGTCTGTGAAACCTCTTAAACAAATTTATTGCTTGAAATTTTAATTTGAGGATTAAACATTATTTTAATATAAAACTTGGCTCATTTTAAAATGACTTTTGGAGATGGAAGAGTTCAAAGATAGATTGCTGAAACTGAATTAAATTGAGCACTATGTTAGTACTACCAGCAACAGGACTTGAGAGACCTATTGAGATTTGATTACCTGAATGGTTAATTGAATCGAGAATCTCCATAACACTGGGGTTAGTAGAATTAAAGATAATTGAGCTATAGTCTATTTTAAGCCTTATGAGACTGCAATGTAATATTAACATAAATTTGTAGACAACTCCCCAAGAAGTGTTAGAAAGGGATTACAAAGCATTGAGCTCTTTAAAGCTATCAGACTTCAAATATATCAAGATGATGCTTCCACACACTTTAGCCATTTTTTTTAATAAAGAAAATCATGATTTTTGTGGCCCAAAGAATTAATATCAATATTCATTAGCAAGAAATATTTTTTAAGTTAATTTACAGCAATTCTAATGTATAATTATTCTAATATAATTATTGCTGGTTGATTAGATTTAAAATAAAAAACAAGATACTTTATAAGATCTTTTAGGCCAGTTTATAATTGAGATCTTAATTTAAAGGCAAGTAATTTTAGGTTTGTTTTAGTATCCCTTAATCCTCCTAAATGAATTCCTTATTTCTTTTAATGCGGTTATATGGTAAATATTTGAAAGAAATTTTTACCACGATTTTCTACAGCTATTTTTCATAGTATATCATGCAGGTTTTCTGATGATACATATATTTTCCAGTTTCCTAGACGGATATTTTATAAAAGTCTTTAATGTTTTTTATCTTTGTTTTATTACATGACTGCATTCTTCATTCCACCATGAGAGAGGTACTCTTCTGTATTCAGCTTTAATTTTATGGATAGTTTAATTGGTTGCATTTATGATAAAATAATTCATTGATTTATTTTAATATTAATATCAACCTGCTCTAGATTACTTATAGTTAATATGGCTTGATTTTTAAAAGAACACCAGTCAGCATTATAATGGTTTCGATGAATAAATATTAATATTAGATTTTTTTTTTTTAAATAGGGAAGTGGTCACTGCTACTAGCATCCTTTAAATTTTCCAAATAATTTTTAGCGCTAATAAAGGATATTTTCTTGAAAGATCAAGAATTAATGTTTTTCGGACCTAATGGACAAGAAATTTGGTAAATTATTGTCAAATTATAGGATTAATGGAAAATTATAAACAAAAATCTAATAATTTTTTCTCTTTCATTAGTGGTATCGCAGTTCTAGAGCTCTCAATATGTGAATTAAAATATCCCACATAACACAGGCTCTGATAATTGTTTACAAAAATTTAAGAGACTCTTAAGTGAGTAGATTTGCAGGAAATATGACTAAAAATTTCTGACTGCTATGGTCACTGTTAATACTGACTGGACAGCCATTCAAATGTTATGTTTTAATTTCTTTAAATTTTGCCTAACACAGTAAATTATAAATAAAGGATATATATGAGGTTTATAATATTAATTTTTGAGAATATGCATTATATTCTTAACTGAGTAGTAACTAAGTGAAATATACAGTAAAGTTTAATAGAAATTATTTAGATAAAGCATGGCTTATTGGATCATAAATAAGCAAGTTTTGGTGTTGAGTTGAACAGGAAAAGTAATTTGTTACAAGGGAGATATATTATGTTTAAAAGTATATGATACAAGTGCAAAAGGAAAAATAAGAACCTATGATGACAGCTTTAAACAGAATTATTTATTCTTAATAAAAGCATTTAAGAAAACTTATTTAGGAAAGAAGTAGAGACATAGGGGTCAGATTTCATTAGAGATATCTAACTATCTAGTTTTGACTCAAAAGATATGCCAAGGTTGAGAAAACCTGTAGTATTAATTAAAACCAACGTAGAAGGAAACAAGAAATAAAACTTATTCGGCACAAACAATTTAAATGACATACTTTATACAACTACTAGGATGACATGGATAGATTAAAATGGTGACAAAAAATAACTTCGTTGGTTTAGCTGCTGAAAGGCATACTCAGTCAATAATGGTTAATAAAGGAAATAAGTGAAAATTGATGAATGTGGTTAGATATATGGAACAAAACAGCACAATCAGACACACGCAGAATTTAATCCGTTTTCACACTATTTAAGGAAATAATACAGCTCTAGATTAAAATTAAAAAAAAAAAAAAAAACTACTCTAAATGACTTGTTAAAAAAATTAACCTTCAGTGACTTACAAGTAAAACATTTTTTAATATAAATGTTCTAAATATGTCTCATAGCTGGAATTAAAAAAAAAATTGAGTAATAAGAAATATAAACCAAGTGATAAGCAAAAATTAATAATATACAATAAATGCAAGGGAATAGAATTTAAATTTGTACTACCTCTTTTTTTATTCAATTCCCTTGCATTTATTGTATAAAATTAATGTTAGATTAGATACCACAACCAATACAATACTTTTAAAAAAAACTAACAATATACATTTATATTGTACCCTATTTAAAGACAGTGATACCCCCCAAAAATTTATTAATTATTGTTAAAACCATTTTAACAATATTAAGTACTAGGCTGTTTTTAAAATTGTATGCAATCCATGTATGAAAATACATAGTAGTACTGCTTATGGTTCTTATTCAATAACCATCATTAAATGGTTTTGGTCCCTTGTTCAAGCTGAGTGCCAACATGAGAGCCTTGTCCATAACTGTTTGATTGGATTGGTATAAAATGAAGAATTAAAACAAATTTTTTTACTAAAACTTTCTTTTAATTTTAAATTATAAAATAAAATTTAAATCTAGAAATCAAAACTTAAAATAAATAAAAGTAGTTCTGAGGATTGATAAATTTGGATTTAGATGCAAACATTCTACAACTTCTCGACTAGGCAGACTACTGGATTATATAACAGATGAATTCAACAATAAGAAGCATATTGATCTCTTTGAATAGCTGTAATTTACCAAGAAATACCCTTTAGTTGGTCTGCCCCAGGGTTCTGTCCTGTCACCTGCACTTTATAATTTGTACAACGACCTCACAACAAAATAAAAAAAAAGGTTTCAACCTACTTGTTTGCCGATGACACAGCTATCACCTATTCATTTTATGGAGAAGATACCATAAAGACTCACTACTTAACTTCATAAAAAAACAACAACCCCAAGTAGCAAATTAAAATAAATATAAATAAAACAAAGGCTATAATATTATTTACAAAAAAATAGGCCCCTTGAACCATCACCCATCAAGCCCACAGTCAATACTAAAATTAATTTTAGCAACTGTATTAGGTATTAAGAACTTTTATCTGGATAAGAGGCTTTCTTTTAGCTGTCACATTAATATCACTCGCGATAAAGCAACTAAAGTAATGTTAAAAATGTTTCCCTTTCTTAATAAAATTCTTAGCTGTTTACTAACAACAAATTACTGTTATACATACTTTGTATAAGACCCATATTAATTTATGCTTGCCCAGTTCGGAATTTTACTTGTAAAAGCAATACTAAAAAATTACAGACTATTCAATTTTTAAGGATAGCAACAAATAGCTCAATTTTAACAAAAATTGCAACTTTGCATAGTATAAAAAGATATTTAAAAATTTGAAAGAAGTAAATTCTTTAGTAACTGTAAAACAAACAGAAACATCCTTATACAGAAAACAGGAAACTAAAGTAAGTCATTAGGAAGAAGATATACCCACAAGCGCCCAGAGCATAT
Source organism: Oncopeltus fasciatus (assembly GCA_000696205.2). NCBI lineage: Eukaryota > Metazoa > Arthropoda > Insecta > Hemiptera > Lygaeidae > Oncopeltus > Oncopeltus fasciatus. The sequence continues at coordinate 135,556 of KZ808739.1, forward strand.
TCTTCTGAGACATTCATCTGTATAACAATAGCCAATCTAATTTATATTACTTAATTCAAGCTCTCCTGATCACATAAAAATACTCAAAAATCAACATTGAATTAAATCATATTTAATTTAAAATACATTACTTTAGATGTTACAATCTCTCTGATCTATATAATTACAGATTTTTTTTCATCATTACAATTTTCTGCATTAATTATAATTAGTGAAGTAAATTTTTCATGATTAAAGAATTGAGATGTGTTAACTATGTATGTATAGGTTATTAGAACTGTAAATATGTTAATATATTTTACTTTTTGTCAAAATATATTCAAAATAAAGAGAGAAAAAAATACCTCTTCTTCAAATTCTTCCTCATTTTCCATCCACATGTATTCTGAAAAATCGCCAACTGAATTAGGGATTTCTTCTTTTGAATTTGTTTCTGCTGGGCAGACTGACGATGGGATTTTCATTCTAAAAGAGTAAATAAGTCAATATTGAACAAAAATTTAGCACAGATAATTGCAGAAAATCCATTTTTGTTGGCTTTGGCAAGTTTCAAATGATTATCCTTAGTATAACAGAAAGAGGAAAGGGCTGATGGGAATGTATTTCATTTAAGAAATGTTACCCCATGCAATGTTTTAGGAATAGCCTATAAATTAGCACCTTGGTGAAGTTCCTCTTTACATGTTAACTAGAATTACAACTTATTACATGTATATGCATTTATTTAGGCATGCAAAAGTTTAAAACAGAAGTATCAAGTGCCTTTGAAGTATTCTATTTGAGAAAATGACTATCGATATATTGATAACAATTTAAAAACAAAAATTTCCATTTCACTTAAAGTTAAAAAATAAATAAAAACTGCCATTTATTTGAAGTTGGTAGCCTTTACAATCCATAAGAAAATGAGTAACATAAAGACTAATCATTTGTAACATAGGTTTTTTGGAAAACTTTCTGAACCAAACTATAAACATTGGGAAATAAATGTTTTTCAATTTATATTTATGTATTATGTTTCTGTTAGCATACATTTTTTTTAAAATTTTATTAAAATGAACTAAAAAAAAAAAAAAATAATGAAATAAAATGACCATCGCATGAGGAGAGGTGACCAATGACCACTCTAAGATTATATACAAACTATGTTCCCAGGTCACGAGGCCATCTTCGTTAGAGTTGACGGGGAGGGTTGTATGGGTTGAAGTTGGAGGAAAGGGTCTGTGCTAGTGGATTAGGATGGTATGACCGTTCACTGTCGAAAAAGGTGAAGCCGGAATAAATGAGGTCTTGAACCAAAGACCTTATTAAAATTGTGGTAAATTGAGGAATTGGATACGTAATAGGGAGCATTAGCAATTGTTCTTAGGGTTTTGGATTGAAAGGACATGATTCTTTGGATGTTAGAAGGTTGAGCCAGATTGGTCGTAGTAATGTTCTGTAAAGCATCAGTTTGTTTTCTATGGTAAGATTGGAGTTCCTATTCATGAGTCTGTATTTCCTATACAAGGATTCCTTCTATATTGTTGACTGAGTTCTTGTCTTTTAATTTTGGTATGTTTGCCCCAAGTGAGTTGTGAGTCAAGATGAAACAAACCCCAGGTAACACAGCATTTCAGAGTGGTAAAAGAACATTGTTGAATTTCACAGTTATTTTTCTTCGGCAATTGAAAATTAACTTGAATGTATTTCACTTCATTGATTTCTATTCTCCATTTGCCACACCATTGTTTAGTTTTTAGCAAGTTTTTAGAAGCAGTTTTAGGGTCAGAGAGAGAAGAAAGAATAGCCTTGTCATATGAAAATAGTTCAGAGGGTACTTGGATGGGTAGGAATGTCAGCAGTATAAAGAATGAATAGGATTGGTCCAAACACACTGCCTTGAGAAACTTCTGCTTTCACTGGGTAGAAATCAGAGTAATTTAATCCTAGATTACCGCAGAACACTAAAGAAGCGGTTGGATAAGTAAGACTTAAGGATTACTGCAGAACACTTACCAGTGTTACTAGGAAGAATGGATTTCAGTTTAAACAAAAGACCACCGTGCCAGACTCTATCGAAAGCTTGAGAAACATCCAAAAAAAGCACCTGGGCAGTACTCTCTGTGCTCAGAGAGAAAATGTAGTCTACGATAAGAAATACTTGCTGGACAATAGAATGTTTGCTTCGGAAGCCGAACTGATATTTTAGGAGAATATTGAAGGGTTTAATGGAAAGCATCATTTGTTTTAATACAATTTGTTCGAAAACCTTAGAAAGTGTAGGAAGGAAATTTATAGGACGGTAGAAGATGAGGAGTTATTATGTGGTGGTTTTCCAGGTTTGGGAAATACTATTATGTTGGAATATTTCCAGAGGAGTGATAAGTGGGTAGTTCGGAATATACAATTATAGATGTAGGTCAGGAATAAAATTGCCTTCTTGGAAAGATTAGAAATAATTTGACCAGTGATTAAATCATATCTGGGTGACAGAGATAATATACTTGACCTGAGAAGGTGTTACTGCCTTGAGTGGCAAGTAGTAGTGTGTCGAGAGACTCCTCAGTCTCCATGGAATTGGACTGGTCTAAGGGATCTAAACGAGGAGTAAATGTTTGCTCGAGGTGCTGGACAAACATTTCGGTCTTGTCTCTGTCAGAAGAGTCCCAGGAACCATCTCCTCAGAGCAAGGGGGTAAAAGCTTCCTGGCTCTCAAGGATTCTGCTAATAGTAATTCAGAGTGATTTATCTATTGCTGAGAGGGTAGAGAGATAAGGCCTTATTTCATAAAGCACCTAATTTTTGTTTTAAGATTCGGGAAAGATGATTAAAGTAAAGACTTTAATCTGAAAGCAGATCTGTGGGTGTCTAAATTTTTGGAACAATGCCCTAGAGCGGCGTTTTGCTATGATTAGTTTTTAAGTGAAATTACGAATGGTTTTTGGGACTCAGAAAAGTACTTGGTAAATATTGGTTTGGTATTAGCCATTTATATGCATAGATGAAGGTTAAAAGGACTGTACCGCATCACCTAGTTCGTCAAAGGTTTTCAGAGATTATGAGACTCTTCTATGAGAGTTCTAAACAAGATCCAGTTGACTGGACCATTAATGAAGAAGGGATAATTGCTTTGGAATAGAGGTCAAGAATAACTTCAGAACTGGGCTTTGGTCAGAAGAGAGTTCATTCAAATTAGAGCGGAATGATGAAGTGAAGTAAGGTTTTTGCAAATGAAGAAGACTAGGATATCAGTAAGGCAGTTCACATCAGTGAGCCAATAAAAAGGTGGGAGAGGGAGGACTAATTGTGGTAAGGTTTTGGGATGATACCACTTATATAGAGCACCACCATGAGAGTTGGTCGTTCTCAATCCCCATTGCAAGTGCTTCACATTGTAGTCTCCACCACCTAGAATATGGGGACCAAGGTCTTTGAGGAAAGTAATAAATAGTGGTGTAGTAATAGGAGTATTTGGAGGACAATGCACTACTGAAAGTGTGATAGGAGAAATGGATGTAGAAATAGACACTGTTGTGGATTGAAGGGACTCTGTAGAACTGGAGGGTAAAATATGATGAGTATAGGATTTCTTGATAAGAAGTGCAGTTCCACCATAAGCTCACCCTTCAGGATGGTCCGTCCTATTAGTATGGTGGTATTTTTGGATTATTTCATATAGTTAGTCATGTTTATGTCATTGAGTGTTTATGGTTATGTTTCTGTCATTGAGTACCAGTTTGAGTCATCAGTACGTGTCCGAATGCTGTTAGCATTCCAAAGGACAGAAAAGGATTTCTTGGGATGGGGAATCATGGTATAGAAGTTAGAAGGTTCATTTTGGTGACCAAGGTGGTCAGAAGAAATATGAGAGGTGTGGTGGGGGAACGGAATTCTGAGAAGAAGGAGTGAAATATGATGTGAAGATCATTTAATGAAGGCGGAATAGGGATGTTGAAGATAGTGGGTTGCTGACGCCGTTATGATTGTGGCTCATCTTGTCTGGGTTGATCCTAAGTTGATTGTGCAAATCTAGCGTAGGACAGTTCTGGTTCGACAACTCTGGAGGGCAGTGGCACTACTCTCCAAACTTGAGCAGCAGTCTATGGTTCACGAGTATGCTGAGTCTACCAAAACCCTTCTAAGGAATAAGAGTCTGGATAAATAGGAGCAGCGAAGATGCAGAAACAGTTATATTGCTTGTGATGTTATTTTGAAATCACTGCTACCACTCAGTGTTCATTGACTGATAAGCCAATCTAGAGCTCAGCCTGCTACTCTTTTGCACATTACCCAACCTGTCTGGCTTCCTTTAACAATGAACTTCCACTCCCACCACTTATACTTTGTTTTACATATATTTTTAGTTTTCATATTTTTTTAAAAACTAATATTGAAGGAAAGTGGCTAGGATTAAGGTTGTTAATATGACAGATTTTTGGAAAAAATTAGTTTTCTCCAATCCTACTTTCTAAACATGAAAAGAGATGACCACTTAGGTATTATATACATACATTCATTTGAAGCAGTGGGCTTAATGGGACTCTTAAATTCAATGCAATGAAACCCAACACAGATTTATTTACTTTTACAAGAAAGATTTTAGGAGATATACTCCCAAATTGAAGAATTAGGAGTAAGGGTTTATCTGAACTCTAAATTATAATTTGACAATCTAGAATTCCTTGTTTTTTAAGGCAAAATTGAACATTTAAACCAAAACACACTCACACACATTAAAAAAAAAAAAAATCATGTAAATGAAAAAAATCAATCAAATGAGACTGAGGTTTTACCAGCAAAAAAATTGCATGGGGCTACAGCCACCAAAATATTCAAATAATCAGAAAGAAACAAATAAATAAATTTAAATGACACATGAATGATTTGTTATTTACAATTGTTATTACCTAAACAATGAGGGTTAAACCTTAAACCCTATATCATAACAAAATGCACTACTGAGGGAAAATGTTATTTAAAGAAAACAAAATTTGTTTAAGTAGAGGGGGATTATTAACCTGAAATGAAAATTAGCTTGAAATATATACTGAATTTAATTAGCTGCTCCATCTTGTTTTTTGAGATTTCATAACAGGCCCCTACACAACACTACTGAAGAAACATAGGGTAAGGGTAAAATTAGGATGAAAAAAGTCTGTCGCAAAGAGACTCAATAAACTAAGTGACATCTGAAAATAGACATTAGTGATATTTTTCTTTTATCCCCCCATATCATCAATGAGCTGGGGGGATAAAAGGAATAAATAAATAAAAANACATTGTATTTTATTTTACAATAGATTAGCATTAGTAACACATTTCTTGAATCTTTACATGTAACTTCTAATTAGATATCAATTAATCAATGTCATGATTTTCTTAATAACAAATATACTATGATTAAGCAACACATAAACTGATATAAACTCTAAAAGAATTGTAAAACAAATTGAGGACATCACAACAAAACAAGACAGGAGATTTGATAGCCAAATAATAGGGCTGGAAATTCATTATAAACTATAATATTAAATTAAATACACCCTACAGAGTATCTATTCTAACATCACGAGTACATGGTGGAGTTTCATATCCATATGCAATAATTAAGATTTTGAAATAGAACATATTTACCTGAAAGATAGATTTTAATTGCTTGAATTTTAAGCCAAATGATTGAATAAATCTTAATAAATATAAATGAAACACGCACAAGACGGAGAAACTCTAAAATTCTATATTTTATCTATAACCAGGACATGGAATAGACAAGCTTATTGGTAAACGTTGAGTAAATCGTGACTGAATAGTGCCTCCTATACTGTTATAATTCCAACAAGAGAAATGTAATATTAGCTTACAAATATTTATGCTGATAATAATTTGAATTAAATCAATTTTTAATAAAATATAATTGACTGAAAAATTAACAAAATAAGAATGAAAATAAATAATAAAATCAGATACTATATTACTTCCTGTTTATATAATTTACCTTAAAAAAACTTTAATAAAATTAATTGTTAATTTTATATACTAATTAAGTCAAATAAAATATTATATAGTGCATAATACTCTTTTTTCAACACATGCACAATTTTTAAAATGACGTCACAAGATATTTCGCAGGAGGTATGATAGAAAATGTCAGTAAGTGACGCACCATTTTCTGCTTATCCATTTCAACATGAATATATTAAGAAAAATGAGATTGTTCAATAATGAGCCTTTTTATTTTAAGAAGACGTTCTAAAAATTACGGTGGGTTCGCAATAACAAGGTTGATTTAGCTGGGTACTCTCCACGGTATGACATCTGATGTAGCATGGCGTCTCAATGGGATCACACTTAAATTACTATTTAGTTTTGATTAATATTATAGGTAAGCCAAATCAATGTTGGCAATAGGCAATAGAGCACTAAAGTAAAATGGCAGGGTATATATTGTAATTTAAAAAAAAAAGAATTAAAAGAACAGTCCCGCAACAAGCCATATAGGCCTAGGGAGAAATACATGTTAAGGGAGTATTTAATCTAGACCCACGGTGCACTAGAGAAAGTGTGTGGGCAGCACACCGTCCTGGCCACCTGATATTTTTTCCCCCATTCAATGAAGAATGGTTCCCAATTATGGTCCCTAGGGGCATACCAGGAATCCTCTGGGCCTTTGCGAACAAAGACAAAGAAGGAAAAACTAATTGCGCTGTGAGCATTGAACTGGGGACCTTTTCCAAGTCCAATACCTTTCACCAGACCACCTTGTCACCACTTATATACTTATATATTGACAGGAAAAACAT
>KZ808740.1:10041-25525 GCA_000696205.2 Oncopeltus fasciatus
TTATTTATTTATTTATAGGGATTTATATGAATTGGATAAATATATATTTCTGTATAAGTATTATCTGAATTATATCTTTATCTTTAACAAGAATTATATTTTATTACATGAATTTTCATAAGTTGTATTCATTCTAATCTTTAAATTAATTTAAGCATAAACTTCAATAATTAAATATTAATTGATTGCATTTAAAGTAAAATTAGGTTGATTCATATTTCATATGTCATAATCATATGACAATCATAAATATATGTTGTGTGACACAAAAAATTTTATAATTATAAATAAGGGAGCAATGCATGTACAAAAGAACATTGCAGAATTCATTTTTAATATTAGTTTAATACTGATTGGATATTATTAAAATGCAGTAAAAACTTTTATAAACCATAAAATAATTTGGGGAGACTATTAATAAACAGACGACGGGAATCAAACTCACTCAGAAGGTAGGAGCAATGACGCATTACACCGTCACGCCTCTTACCTAATAGTCAATTATTCACTCAAGTAGGCATATTATTCAATAGACAATTACTCCCTTTTCAGATTTAAATGTCCAACCCAGCTTTCAATAGCCAGGAACATTTCATTTATTCTATAAAATGCCTACCTTTGCAAACCTTCACTTTCGGAAACCAGGATATCTTCTTTCGGTGATTGGATTTATCCTAAATATTTAAAGTTATGATAGATAATGTACGAAAAAAATAAAATTATATTACAGGCCACTAGAAATAATGCTTGCTATTACACATACACACATATACTGTGGTTAAAATTATAATTCTTATTAATTTATCGTTTTTTACGTTAGTCTGAAGAAGAGCTTAAAGTTTCTGTAAAATTATAGCTTCATAAAGATAATAAATTATAATACATATTGTATTATTATACATTATTGTATAAAGCAGTATTATCTTTATGATGCTAAAATGTTACAGAAACGTTAAGCTCTTCTTCCGAGCTTGGGTCCTAAATGGTTCTATTTTCTTTTTTGGACCTCTAATCCACTTATTGTTGGGTTCAAACTCTAGATTTCTCCATTTCTTTGCTTGGTAAGTGAATTGGGTAACATCTTCCATTTTCTCTTCTCCAACATGAAGGGAGAGTTTTCTTCAACTCTTCAACTTTATGGCTTTACCTTCATTGATCTTAAGCTCTGCTTCTTAGACTGTCCCTGGAACAGTCCCTGAGTAACAGTTAATCGATGGGCCACCAGGCAAACGTGCTCAATGCAATTTCTTCCAAACGTCCATATAAGCGGGAAATATACTTAGCCATAATGTATTCGCCAGTAGCTTGTTTGCATTCATGAATCACCTTGGCTGAATGTAATTGGGAATTCAAATGAATGCATGCCGGGGAAAGTTACTTGACAGACTGGAAGACTTCAATCAGTTGGAATGTTTATGTTGTCAATTCCTATACAACTTGATAGTCATTGCCATCCAATTGAACTTTCTCTGTTTCACTAAACACACCAATTGACTTTCTTGCTGTAGGGACTTCTAAACTCAAGGGCCCTCGATTGTCCAGTATTGCATCTCCTTAGTAATTACCATACCTTGTAGAAATTATTAAAGCAACACCGATTTTGGACTGACTAGGCATAAGGTTCTGTAAGGTTATGGTAAGTAGACAGCAGTCTCATATAATTTATAATGGAAAATTAGTCTAAAACTAATTTTTGGTCATGATATTATCAGGTTTTTCACTCCGTCTTCCTGCATTTCACTTTATCGCAAGATACACTTTATTATGCATTATTGCATTTTCATTGCTAGAACCTCCAAAATAAATTTTTTTTTTGTCTTCAATTAATTCTTTACACAAAACTTCTCTTTCAAATTTCATTGTTATTAAAATTGCTTACTCTAAATTTTCCCACTAATAAAAAACGTATAATTATTATGAAACTTTTTAAAGGTACAAATAATAATGAAAAGACAAACTTAAAAATGCTGACATTAAATGAACTTTAACTTGCAATTAATATTAATTGTTTGAGCATACTAGCATCATATTTATTTTTACAGCCGAATATATTTATACAAACCCTAAACAAATGTTTTTAATAATAAAAAATGAAAATTTGTACGCAGGGTCTACGAATTTTTTCGTAAAGGGTAAAAATATATGAACGTGATCCCGTATCACGTTTGAGATTAACCCTCATTCTTAATGTTCTCATTTAGAGAAAATATATTTGTATCATGATTTGAAATACATGTCAAGTTTCGTTCCGTTTAAATAATGAATAATGAATTCCTGTTTGAAATTCTCTTCTAGAACTTAAAATTTCTCATAACTCCGCATGCTCATAAACTGATTTCGGTAAATAAGTATATCTGAATTGTCTTTGTATAGAAGTAGTGACAGTTATTTGTATTTACTGTGTTGTAAATATTTTGTATGATGTTCTATATATTTGTGCTGCACTTGTGCAAGAGCGATATTTAATCGACGTCCGAATTACTGGAAAAAAAAAACCGCTCCAAGGGGTTATATTCATATTACTAAGGAGCTAACTTTCGTTTGGAATTTAAGTATCATATTTTATCATATTTTTTGTGAATAATTATAAATTTTGGCTCCTGGACCGATATTTTAAAATTAAGGGAACTTAACGATGCCCCATTTGTAACAGCTCAATTTCACTTAATATCTTCTGAAATATTTTCTGAATAATGAAACCAAAGTGATTTATATTGTGATATATAAACTACATATTGCTGTATCAAATATGTATAGTTACATCAAATAAACTATTTTTTATATCACAGAAATAATTTCTGGTTCTTCTTGAAACCATTAAAACTTATTTTATATATTAAAAATATTATTACCGATTCCAAAAACTAGACACTAAAAATTATAGCCATTAAAATACATCTGTTTATCGAATCTTACATATATATGTATGTTGCTGTGTTGGTGCGTGCAGGTTGAAATGAGTAAATAAATTATGTACTTAAGTAAAAACCATTATTGTTACATGATGTTAAGATACATTGACCTCCTCGCTTAAGCAATACAATATTTTATAGTAAGCTGATTGTTAGTAAGAATTATAATTTTAACTGCATACATTTAAATGTAATTTATAAAAATATGCGTTGTAAAAGTTAAAATATAAAAAATGTCGTCTATAGCTATTTTTCCAGTAAATAGTTTAATAATAATAATATATTCACGATGTTTACATCTCATTGTAAGCATTCTAAGAAAAAAAAAATATCCTTGCTTATTATTTGGTATTTCGGATATGTACTCTCTTGATTTATGGAACATTGACCAGTCGTTCGATGTAGCTCGTCTTAAAGGTTTTCTATTCAGACCAGTACATTATTGGCATTTATGCGTTAGTAGCCTGTATGGCTTCATATCCATGTATGTTTGGGCAGGTTGTTTTCAATTCTTCAATCTAAATATATCTTACATATATNTGCCCAAGAAAAACAGATCCAACTCATATATATATATATATATATCCATGGGATTGTTTTGGTTTTCTAATTATAAAAAAAAACTTATTTCGTTTGAATCTGTACAAAAATTTCGAAATTCGTCATTATTGTGGGGGAATGAAGACCTTGAGACCTTGAAGAAACCAGCGTGGAGATTGAAATTTAGACTGACAGCATGAGCAGGAAGTACAACAAGGTTAAAATAAATAACATTTTGGGGGTTGTTGGCAAGTTATTTATTGGTTATATTGAAATAAATTTCTGTATAAATGAGCTTATAAAAATTATGTATCCCGAAGGAAACACTTTTATATTTTACAGTAGTAATTTTAAAAGTCCCGCAATAGTCTGGCTCCTTGAAGTTCTTAATACAGTTCTTACTACATTGATTTACATTGATTAACTGTCCCAATTCTTAATATGTAATGAAAGTGCTCTCATAAAAACACTCAAAAATTGCGGGAAAAATTTAAATTAATAAGATTTTCCTTTCTATGAACTTATTATTTCAGTAACCGACCTCTATGCAGCCAAAGGAAATTATGACCATTCAAGAAGGAATTGGTCGTTTATTAACAGTTAGGTATTGACATAACAAATTACATTCAACTTGAGACTTATTAGTCTTGGCCTATGAAATTACCTCAATGTGACATTAATATCTCTATGGCTAGAACAAGGAGACTAGAGTGGGTGGTCAAGAAAGGAAGTCGATAAGACGAGAAATCATCATTGCATTTTAAAAAGTAAACTATTATGTTCAAGATCATTAAAACTACTAACGAAAGAATTAATTAAATATTCTACTTTAAAAATTTTTATATTTTTTTTCCAATTAAACAATAACTATGTGAAAATAAGCTAATGACTAATGACGCCACATTTACTAAAGTACTTATATACAATTGAATATCTTAGATATATATATATATAGAGAGAGAGAGAGAGAATATGTATATACTCTTTGGGAACTGAGTGGGCTGAACACTGTGTTTAAAATAAATAAAAGAAATCAAATTTATTTACCCCTCTATATTCGGTGTAGTGTCTGACCTGATTGAGGTCACATGCTCCAACTCACCAATATTTCCAAAGAACGTTGCTCATTGTGACGCAAGTTATGGGGAATAGCTTGTTTGGGTATTTGCGTAAAGGTGTCTTGCCGGGAGAGCCGAAGACTATGGATTGCCCGAAGGTTGCCCCACGCCTGCCCCCTCAAATACACACAGGCAGGCAAATCTGAGGCCCGCCCTGTAAGGGTCTTTGCTGCCTAGTCAGAAGTCTTTCCAAACGACGCCTTGACAAACACAATTTGGCCTCTCCATTCCCCTACGGCCCCAACCAGTCATCACTCTATATTAGTTCAGAGGAGCTTGCTTCTCAGTCTTCATTTCAAAATAAATGGTTTTTCTCTTTTTCAAGTCAGCAATATGTGTGCTGAAACTTACTACTCCGAAGTTTGTGATGATTATCGAGTTAATCAAGTGAGGCTGGAGTATTACTCCGCTCCTGAAGAGACTAGAACTCATTTAACTCTAGAAGATTAACTGCCCCCCCACCCTATATATATATATATATCTCATTTAGAGAAAATATATTTGTATCATGATTTGAAATACATGTCNATATATACATATGAAATCCGACAGTCTACTGGGTACCTATAATTTAATAAAGCAAACACATACTGCAAATTAGCAGTATTAAAGGTTAAAGAAGCGTATTCGAATGTTAATTTGAGGGCACTTAACACTAAAATACCCAAATATATATATATATGTATGTATGTATATAAAACACTAAATTTTATGAAACCTTTTTTATTTTTTGAGAAAAAAATATTTAAATGAAACTTAATTTATCTAATGCATTTAATAATTTGTTCATTTATTAATTGTCGGTAAGCACATCTCAACCTTTCTGAACCTACAGTTAGCTTCATCAAATATAGAAAGAAATCTATGGACAAGGAAATATATTTCCTTACATGCACTTGCCACAAAAACATAAATATAATCTATGTAAAACGTCATGCCCATTAATGATCATGGAAGTGGGAGAAAAAATACAATAAAAAGCATTTAGGCGAAACTGCATTGACTTTTATTACATAAGGGGTAATTGGGGTTATGAGGGGTGATAAATAAATAAAAAAATATTTCAAAATGTGTATTTATTATTGTTTACTGAAATTTCGACTTACAGTGTAAGCCATCATTAGTATAATGATATACTATACCAATATAGTATGATATTCTATACCAATTTATAGAAATCTGAATAACTGTTGCTTGTACTCTTATTTATACAACCAAAATTTTGGCTTTCCCTGTAAAGGATTATGGAAAAATACTACAAAACATTGAAAATTTGTTTCACTGTTCCATAAAAGAAAAAAAAAAGAAAAAAAATTATAAAATAAGTCAGAAGCTAGGAAATTTGCCTCTTAGGGGCCTACCTTTGCCTTATGTAGGTATTGATATCACCCCTTCAAATAATTCGAGACTTGTTTATCATCCCACCGTCATCGTATCACGCCATATTAGCTATGGCTTTACATCAGATCTCATAGCGTAGATTCCTCGAAGGAGCATCAGTGTACCCTATACAGTTTAAAACTAACTTCTAGACATCTATGGTACCTAGCAGAGACTAATATGTCTAATAGTAGATTTGCTCTAATATGGCTAATATGCTCATCATCAAGAAGGATAACTCCTTTTTAGATAGTGCAAAAAACTCCATTGCATCGAGTCTTGAAGAAATAGCATTATACTTTATAAATTCAAGATCAGAATCTTTCACGTTGAACGAAATATTCTATTCTCCTTTTCAATGCCGATGGAGTATAATATAGTTTACAATCAAGTTGTTATTTTCTGCTTCTTCTCATTAGTTTCAGAACTTATACTTGACTCCATACTATTCCCAGAGCTAAATCCAACTCATTCATATTAGATGATTTTAGTTGGGGTAACTAAAATCATCTAATAATAATATCTTTTTTTTTTAAATTTATTATTTATTACTTTCTACATGTTTTGTATATAGTAATGTGCTGGTTAATAATCACAGTATAAATTATTTAAACAAATGATAATTTAGTAAATAATAAATAAAAATATTTAAAAAATACAGAAAAATAAGAAAGAACTTAGCGTGTACTTCACTTGATGGAGAAGCTGCCCAATGGCTGAACTCCTTAATCTCAATTTACAATACACAGGTTGTTTTTTTTGTTTTTTTTCTTTTCATACTATTTCTAATATCTACGGTAAAAAAAAAAAAAAAACCTCTCCATTTGTCCAACTCGTTTCTGCACATTTTGCATCCTAGTTTAATCAGGTTGTTTCATATTTACCAAGCGACTTCCTGTAAAGTGGCTCAGTTTACTTGCGTCATTTTGATATGCGATTTATTCTGTAATGACCTTTTTTTTCCTTCGTGTTTTACAATGACATACGGTCAATGAAGCTGTGAAAACGAAAACTGCAGTTCCGAGGGGGATGTGAAACAAGAGACACACGCGTTCACTAATGTGACCACCCTATGTTATTTACCCGAGAGAAGTACACCCCCGCCCCTTCTTACCCCTTAGCTCGCCTCCAGCTACCTCCCCCCTCCACTAATTCGTGAGGCGGAAAGTGAAGCCGAACTAAGGTATAACAATTGCTCCTCTTCACTTTCTGGAGTTTCCCTCGGAAAGCGGTCCACCCTACCCCTGGAGGATTTCACTTACCACCCCCAAAACAGCTGTGGTCAAAAAATTACATTTTTGTTTCAAAAGTTTGTCGTGCGAAGGTAATTTGAGTGGAATTTTCCTGGAGTTGAAATTTAGTTTGTTTGTGACTTTATCTATGTTCATAAGTTAATATTTAGGTTGCATTTTGAATTTTCATTCCTCGTATAAATTTTGAGTTTAATACCAACTGAAGTCCAGTTCACATCATTTTATTATGAATATAATTTAATTTTTACTATTTTCCAGCGATTCATGAGAAGATTACCCAAAGAAGATTTTAAGAAATATTTATTTTAAAACACACACACACACACACACATAAACAAAACATTTTTTTTGTTTTACAAATTTTGTGCCTTTAATATAAAAGAGTAAAAGTAAATTCGTGAAACTAAGTGACTAGCCTTCTTATTTTCAATTTTTGCCAGTTAGAGGCCGTCAAGATAATTATCTCGGTTATTTTATATTTTATCAGGCATACATTTAAAGTCAATAACCTTCGTAAAATTTATCAAAATCTGTTTTTCTTCACTAAGATTTATTTTTTAATAATTACTTGTTTCCTGTTTGTTAAGATAATCACTATTTACAATCATTTATTAATTTATCTTGATAATCATATGCTTCCTGTATTATCCTGTTTCGAAGTATATTCATTATATTACTAATGAATGGAAATACTATGTATCAAAAGATATATTTAAGAAGTATGTTCGAATTTCCTTCTAAAACCAGGCAAGTTTAATTTAAAAAAAAAAAAGAACTTTTTACTCCTAAATAAAAAAAATAACGTTTTAGTTAAATATTACATTTCAACCTTCACTGATCTGTTGCTGTTGAAAACAAAGCGATTTAGGTCTTCCGATTTTTTCATTTAATTGGAATATGTATTATACTAATTGAGTTTAAGATGAATATGAATTTAAAAATTTATATTTTCATTCTCATTTAATAATATGTATTTATTGTTTTAGTATCTCCTTTCTTGATTTTTTTTTAAATTTTATATCACAAAATTTCACCTGTATGCTACATTCATCGCTAGGCACATAGCAATTAATTTGTCATAATAATAATGAGAAATATAAACTTTACCTATGTATGAAGCAGAATTTATCTTGTGCATTTGTCCGCTTCTCCGCCAGGTCACAAACCAACAACCGTGGTTTGATAATTACTAGTGCTTTGATAGTACTAGTAACTTTAAATGTTGGAATAATTTTCTATATTCAAAATTTCATTGTAATCCGCTGAATGTTGCGTACTCGTCTCGTAAGAATCTTTATAAAAAAGAAAAACCACTGTTATTGAAAATTACATTAAATCTTGGCCAAACACAGCCTTTTTAAAAGTATTACGAGGAAATTATTCTGTAACCAGAATTTTGTCCGAATTTGTTCTTGATTTATTGCAGCATAGTATAATTATGTAAAACATTTGGGATCGAAATATTAAATTTAATTTATTTATCATATTTTTTTAAAACTCATTTTGTTTCAAGGTATTGACAATGACACTGGTATAATTTACCTGATTTTTATAATTCCTTTTTCATTTTTTTCTTGTGGTGTCTGCTACAAGTTTTCAAAGATCATCCATCCACCCCACGCGCTTCAAACATGTTCTCTCCTTTGGGCACCCGGGATATCTCCGTTCTTTTCCTTAAGTGCTGAAACCTTGGCATTTCGTACGTATCCAAAAATTTTATTTCTCACTGACAAGATCAGAAAAGCAGATGGTAGAAATGACGTAGTTGTGAGGTCACGGCTTGGCCTTCATGGTTTTTTTGGTGACATTAGAATTAATTTTCTTTGATTTTTCATTAACAAAGTAATGGAAGATTTTTGAAAATTATTTTTTTGAGTCTTCCAGATAAATACGAGAAATTTTGGTCATAAATGATCTTGTAAGTTTCGGGGTATGTGCAATGTTCTAATTTTCAATTTCTGGGTAGCCAATTGGCACTTTTTGCAATATATTTCGGAAATATGATTTTTACTGAACTTTAAAGTCAACTAATTTAACTTACAATGAATAGTATCTAGAATATATAGCTGTATTATTTATGTATTAGCTAACTTCAAGTTATATATAATATAGTTTATAGATGAAATAGTTAATAGACGAAAAATCGTAACTCGACCCGACCTTTTATTTCTAAAATGATTTATTTATTATTGTTGAATTGGACGTGGTTATATAAGTTTAATATAATAATAAATAAATAAATACATTATTTTTAGTTATTATGATTATTGAGATGTATTTAAGACATTTATTCTATATATACTCTCTCCATAAGAATATGTTTATTGTGTAAAGCAGGATTACATTTAATATTTACTATATAACAGTTGACAAGCTGCAGTTAGAATTAATTGAAGTGATCGTTTGCCATTAAACTAATATGGTGTCGGTAAAGTAGGCTTCTCTGCTTCTACAAGGCATTTCTTTTTTAAACGAGTGTAGATGTTCACCGTAAGAATTTTCTTCAGCGACTGAAGAAGGGGTTGTCCTAATGGTGTGAGACTATTTGAGTCCTTCTCCCTATGAGGAGTAGAGAGCGTTAGTTACCACTGAGCTAGTTGGCTACCAAAGTCGTCCAAGAGAGGACAGTTTCCATCTAGGGAATATTGGCTGACAAGCTGTGGCATTAACTCAGTCACTGGCTGCTGCAAGATGGCCAACTGTAGTAGTAATTACTTCAGATACGTTAGAACCTGACAGTAATAGTATAATTGACGTCTGTAGGATACGGCTCCAACGTATGCGGTTTACTCATGATTCCGTATTTCTTCTTCTTTTTTTTTCTTAACCTCTCGTTCAACTACTTTGGATCATGGAAAAAGGGGCTATCTTCAGTTAGCCATCCTGTTCTAAACATCCATGGCACTGGACAGGCTTTTATTCTCGATAAAAGCCTGCACAGGGAAGTGCTTGAACTTAGGCGCCAAATATGAGAGACTGAACTTTTGGGATAACTTAGCGCTCAATTTTTCCTAATTAGAAAACAATAGACACATTCAATGCTTATATGGTATATTACGTCAATTAATCTTTGCACTTCATATTTATGACCGATAAAAGTTCAATGAAATCGTGATGCATAGCAACTAAAGTTCAAATTTTTTCAAGAATTTAAAGATTACAGAAAAGCTATAAAGGTCTAGCACATGTCTAAATTTTATGGAAACTAAATTATCATGTTTTAGAATTCATAAAATCCATATATTTAATTTTAAAAGTAATTCTTACCTCAGCTACATTTCTGATGAACCTGTGAGGATTGATGTCTATAACTTACTTTTATCCAACCCACAACTTTAGCACCTAAAATAGAGAGCCAGCTATTAGTTTTGTATAATTAATACATATTTTTCACATAATAAAATTATGGAGTGGCAAAAAAATCAAATGCTTATCACTACAGAATTTATTTGCCAGTTCAACTAAATAAAATTATAATAAATCAATGATTGCTAATTTAATTACTATCAAGTTCATTCAATTACCGATTCAACATTAGAGGAGCAAAACCATGGTCCGTTAAAATATATATATNAGACATGCTAGCTTCCGTAATTTTTTAATTTTTGAAATAATGAACGGAAATTCAGCATCCGTGGTTCTTTTTGAAAATCGTATAATTAATCATTAAAGGCTTAAATCCGTTGTGAGAGATATTTTTGAAGAGAGAAATTTTAATTTAAAATTTAATATATTCGTTATCATTAAAATATTTTTAAGAAAAAATGTATACAACACAGTAAGTAGGTGTCAAATTTAATTTTATGACATTCACTAATAGTTTTCAATATAACGCTTACTTATAAAGTCATTTAGTTTTTTCAGAATGTACTCTCGACTGTTGAGTAGGCCTTTATATATTTCACATTGGCTTATGACAGATGAGGGAGGAGAGAGCGCTATCAAAAAATTATTATCGAAATATCTTCTTTTTTATTAAAATTACGACAATTGTTCTAGAACGCAATAGGCGCAAAATGTCATTTTTTTAACTTTTATGTTCTGGAGTATCAGTCTTCTTCCGACTTATAATTTAAATTTTCTCAGTTACTTCAACTTATAACCATCTTTACTAAAAGTTGAGAAATCTGCTTAGATTACCGAGCTCTAGCTTGTCGGAATTTTTATCAACAAATTCAAAAACTATTTTGGAAGAGGACTGTCTATTTTTGAAACTGACATCACGAAAAAGTATGGTACATTCCACGCGTCATGTGTTCGTAATGAGGTTCGTGTCATATTGCGTACCGCTTTACGGCCACAAATGAAAATCATGAAAATAATCTGATCTACCCTTTGTGACCTCTCAAATTATTCGATGTCGCAAGGCAGACAACAATGGCTTATTCATATCCATCGTAGGGCGGACCTTCCCTATTCCCTGGCATATGATTAGAGATCTTGTACGAAGATAGCCACACGTTACTTCCATGTTTCATGAATGGTTATCGGGAGAAAAAAAAAAAAAAAAAACTTTCATTAATTAATAAAAGTATGAACGATAAATTATATTATTTTCATAAATAAGTCATTAGGAATTCCATTCCCTCCTCCACAAAAAATTAATACAACATATATGTTTGGCGAAAAAGTAATACTGTTTTATCTGAAAAGGTGGCTTTAATATCCCTTATGGACACATTATGATAATTATTAAGTTAAGACACAGAAAGGTCTGAGTCCAGAGAATACTTTATTTATTTAATAAGAGGAACATTATTGCGTTATTTTTTTTGAAAATGCGAATTTATGAAGTGAATTTCGCCATTAATCAGGGTTAGAATTTTGATAAAATAAAAATGCTTTGGAAAACTTGAAAAACTGACAATTAATTTTNATAAAAATTGAAAAATGTTATTATTTACTAAATAAAAAAGTACTAATATCCAGTTTATAGTTGGATATTAAAATGTTGAAGGCTCGAAGTTTCCTTTGGGCATAACTTTGTTTCGAGCATCTCTTAGCAATTCGTTTTAAAGCTTTTTTTTATCGGAGAACTAAACATTTAGGCATGATTTAACAAAATTATTAAAACTATTTAAGCCCCCTCCATTAGAAAATTAAAAATATCTGGTAAGATTTGATTGGCACAACCAAAAATATTTTTAATTTTTCCAAATTTACTGACACACACACACCATATCAAGAGATATATTTGAAAATACATAAGTTTATTCCTGCTGGTCCTGCTGTACATGATCACCTGGCTGAGGTGACGGTGACACCAAAAATGGGAGTTTTTATGGGTCGTCTATACCCAGTTTCGGCTCTGGTGGGAAATCTCCTTTTGCGCTGATCCTTTTGCTGTAGTCACTGTCATGGGAGCATTTGTGGCAGCCATAACTTCGGGAATAGACATCCGGCTGACTTGTCGAGCAGGCAAATTGCCTAGTTCTCATTCCTTGCCTGGCTCCTGTTGGCAATACGGCTGTCCCACAAATCCTCGTGCTTATGTAGCCGAAGAATCGGTAGGTTATGACAGTTACATGATCAGTCTCTCGGCCGAAGCGATCATGTCACCGATGTTGGGAGTTCCCAGTTACGTCGAATTTATTGTTTTTTTTTTTTATTTATATTTGTCAATCCCACAATTTTCAACTCCTTTTCTTTGTCGATAAAGTCTCTTCATATTATTTGGATTTATTGTCCGTTGAGAAATAATGGAAAATCCAGTTATTGTCCTTAAAAAAGTGGAGCATGATTTATGCGCAGTATACTATATTTTTCAGATGTGGTTCTCCATCGTACCTACATTTTAAAAAAACCCGCTTTGAAATAGATAGTTTAAAGAAAAAACAATAGTGAAATATGCACATAAACTGGCTGAAAATACCATTTCTCACTCGTTGAAATGTGTTACGACTATAGCACATTCCCTTTCTTGTTACTTACGTATTGTGGCAGGAAAAGACTTTTATTAAAATGGTTTCTCAATGTTCAACACTAGAGAATGTATAATGGAGTCTTCTGTTCTAATTTGTTCTTGGATTACAGACACCTCCCACATCAACAACAACCTACTTACTTAAGTGAAGATATGTGACGAGTATTTTCAACTAATTACCGTTCATTCGGCGAAGATAACCCTACTGAAGCACTTACCTTGGAGGCCAACACCTCCTGCACACCCAGAAGTAAAAGCAGAGCCTATTTGCGCCCTACATGGAACTCCTCTAAAAGCATTGGACTTTTCTGTCCGATAGCCGACGTCTTTCCTACCACAGCTCGGTGGATCTGTGGCCATGAGAGGAATGACCATCAAATCACCTGAACATATCAAGTCATTCTCGATTAGATACGCTCTTATACCAAAGTAAATCATCGCAATGTTCTTGGCCTATTTAGTAACCTTGGACATAGTTCGCCAATAAGTCTTAAATTAAGTATTTACTCACTCAATGTTTAATATTAAACATATGTCTTAACTGTGAGGTAATTATTCTTTTTATAATTTTTTATAACTCTTAAGAAATGTATGTCATTATGCATTCCTGCCAATCAAACACTAGAGAGAATATCGAAGAAATGTCTGAGAAGATTAGGCCCTTCATCTAACCAATGCATTACGCACTTGTAAAAAAATAAAATAATTTTTTCAAAAAACTTCAGCCTTTTTATAATAAAAGAAAAAATATTTTTTTTACTAATTTTTTATTTGAACAGTATATAGTGAGTGATTTTCTTTAATATACAACCTCCATATCCGTACAACAATTTGGATTTATCGTTTCCAGAATTTTTCTGAGGCAAAAGAGATAATTCCTATGAGGCATGTATCTTCGTTTTTATTTAAATGAAATTATACATATTGAAAACACTCTTGTTGATTGAATAAGCCTAACCATAGGCAGGGGTTAAGAGGTCATAACGTATTGTTATGAGCTATGAGGCATTAATAATTAAGAAGAAAGATAAATATATGTTAATTTAGTAGACAAATAAATAGACCTACTAATAAAAATCCAATCTACTGCCCTTACTAGCTAATAAATAAATACAGCCTGTTGTATACAGCCATTTTTTTAAATAATTTTTTTTAATGTTATATGTGAACTTTTTTTTAGAATAATATTCTGACCTGTTTCAAAAAAGTTTTAATTGTAATTTTTTTTTTATTGGTCAGTACAATATTTGTTGGAAATCAGAAGAACTGTGTGAGTATATTTTAAGTATTTATTTAGTCCAAGTATTTCTCTAACATCCTTGCAATATTTAAAAAAAACTGGAATAAATTATTTCTAATTATAGTTAATTTTAAATATAATTCATTTGAAGTAAGATGAAATCCAAGGAAATGGATTGGTTTAGTGATTTGGTCAAAAATTAACTTTTTATTTTGGTTTTTCAAAATATATTTCTTTAAAGTATTTCTAAAAGAAGGTAATAATACAAAGGTTAAACCAGTACGTTAGGTTATATAATGCAGTATTTCTCAATGAAAACGTTTGACGGTCTTTGTCTAAGTTTTTGACTCCCGGCCTACTTTTTGATAATAATTACTGCCACTAATTATTTGAGTGCCTCCATCGACGGCATATTCCTGCTTGTGCTTTAATAGCATATCATTTTAATAGACTCCCCATAAGGTTATCAAGCTATTTATGTTGGTACAAGGTCACAACCATTTTCTTCTTGAAGTAAGTATCAGTTAGTACAAGTTAAATAAATAGTTCAAATGTTTTAGATGAACTTAGTATGAAACTAATAGAAGATTATAAAATTTTATGTAAGAAATAACATCATTTTTAATGAATTAAATTTTCTAACTAATTAATGTTAGCATAATTACTTCCAAACAAATTATTTCCAAAAATTGTTTGAAATATATTCCGTTTATGGGGACTATAAACGTGAATACTTATCAATAAATTTTACGAGAATTCCTTTCCTAACCCGTATTATAGAACAAAGCTACATAAATTTAGCAGTCTTTCTATGTTCCATAAGCTTTAATTTAAAATTTAATTGGAATCTCTTAGTGATCATACCGAAAAACATTGAAGAAAAAAGTTTATGGTTTTAATAAAAAATGTTAAGCAACTTAAAATTTGAAAATTAAATTTGACATATGAACGGTTCTTAATTTTAGTCTTTCTCAATCGATTTTATTTAGTTAATAGGCATCAATTAATTAACAGAATAATTTGCAGAAAAAACTTAGTGATGTATTTTTTTTTGTAATACTGTATTAAGGAATATATTCATGATGCTAATTTTAGCGTATCATTCTCCCCCCCCCCCC